>JAOTAV010008187.1:0-28605 GCA_026546445.1 Cyclargus thomasi | reverse complement strand
ATTGTAGTAGCATATGCTTTCAGTTCTTAAAACAAGACCGAAAACCCCAAAGTCGTATCTGTAAGGAATCATGAGTTACATATAACCCACAGTCGAACATATAACCTCCTCATTTTTGGAAGTCGGTTAAAAAACTTAGGTATCCAAGCTAAAAATAACCAAAATAATGGCTTTATAAATGCATAAAGCGTGGTTCATATTCAAAGATCCTAATGATAAAGAGATAAAAGGAGCAAGACGGAGTAAATTGAGTGTCAATGGACCAGCATCGCCCGCCATTGTTGTTCATACGATATTGGGGGGAGCCTTAAATATTATATCCTCTTATTATGACGCGCACGATCGCCATGTTGAAACTATGGCTTATACTTTATACCGCTATATTACATGGCCGGTTTAATTTTCCAATCCAGTAATCTAACCCATCCCTGGATAAGCATTGGAATAACAAGGCAAAACAAGAATAAACTAAAGTGCTCGTTAAGAATATATATTTTATGCCATACGAACTTAGAACCTCCTCGTCTTTTTGAAGTTGTTTAAAATTGTCGAGATGAATCGCGGGGTCAAAGTGTTTCACCATAAACGGTTCTTTCAAAACTTACATCTTGTAATTTGTCTCATTTAGTTAATCCTCTATGTTATGCCAACATACGAATTTACATTTTTAAGTCATCAAAAATGCTTAGGGTGAAAGATATCTGTGTACAAAGGTTTATAAATAAAAGATTTGTCTTCGTTAGTGTGACTGTAGCCTTATGAAGATGTCAAATGTGTAAGCTGGTGGGACAATCGGATAAATGACGTCACATCACACATTTTTTACTTTTATTGCTTCATTAGGCCACGCACTTGCGTCGCAGAAGGCGGATGTAATATGATTTCCATAAAGGATTTAGGTTTCACTTGTTACGAGTAGAGTACCAGATATATTTGAGTTAGCATAAAAAGATAAAAAATGGATATTCAGAAAAAATATTGGTGTAATAGACAATCCTAACTAGTTAACCGACTTCTAAAAACGAGGAGGTTATATGTTCGGCTGTAGATATTTTTTTTTCTCACTGATATTACAATATAAGTGAAGAATACCAAGAAAAAAACAAAAGAAAAAGGTAAAAAAAATTAACCGTGGTTAATCTGCATAGGTAAGCACTGAGCATCACTGATGAATAAAATATTGATTACGTCATCAACATTTCTAAGATGGCGCCAAAACCCTTTAAGTCAACAATGGGCGCTAGATAACAATAGTTTTGCTGAGAACGCCTTTTTTGTGTCCAAAATACACGTCCCGTGCCTTGTTCGTTAAGCTCTAAAGTGCCTTTTAAGATATGGATCAGTAACTAGGAAGCACAAAGAGTTTAGAAGCGTTGTTTCTTGTTAAGATTAACAGATATTACAAATTTTAATAGGGTTACACTTAACTATGTGTACTAGGAATGCTTTATGGTAGTAACATAAAAGTAAGTGTATAATAAAAAGCTTGAAATTCCCCTCTCCAGATTATACTATCTTTTGTTTTATTAGCAATTTCAGCACAGGAACTCTTTTAAGTTGAAGTTTTTTAAGTGATTTTGTTCTTAAAGTTACGTCATTTTGATTTTAAATATTTATTTCATTTGGATCTCGGAAAGGGAATTTTATTCAGAATTTTTGTTTTAAAAGTTACACCGTAGAAAATTAATTTAGATACACCATAATCACATTAATATCATATTATAAGCTAAAAATTCAGAAATTTTGTAAAGATTTTTCTTTCAACTACGTCAATCTGTATACACTTATGTGGATGGAATGTTGAGTAATGTACATTCCCATGAGAAATTGTTTAGACTAAAAACTGTGTTTATTATCTCAGTTACCCAAGTGTTGTGTTCAATAAATCTTTTGTAATGGCGGCTCTAGGCTTTACTCTATGTTAAGTAACAATGTACCCATTACCTCATCTAAAGCTACCGTCTGTAGTGTCAATTACTGGAATAAATACGTGTGGGGTAGCCAATTAAAAAAAATTACCCGTTAAATAAATTAAAAATATTATATTAAATATTCAAAACAGATCGTTTTTAAAATATTTTTGAATGAGGGTAGATAAAAAAGTCTGTACTGTATTGAGTAATATGACAGTCTTCAAAAGGGGGAAAATGTATTGTGTAATATAATGGTAAATAGTAAGACATGGTCACTTTTTTCTCACACTGTCAATTAAATACGGTTTGTTATTGTCACGTAACCGACTTACTAAAGTATCAAGATACAACAATTTGATATGTAGGTATGGCGAAACAATACTACTGCGCAGATTTAGAGTGCAGCTGACTAGAGCCTACTTAAATTTTTTTAATTCAGAATTGACCTTGTTCTTAGGACTGACGAGGTGACGAATTTTGAACTATTCTAGAGAATAGTATTATTAAAGATATGAGTTTGAACGATAAGATTTTAAATGCTAAAGATTTACAGCTTTTAAAATAATGGAGTGTTTTAAATTTACATATTTAAAATGTTTTAAAAATTAAAATTCATCCGTAAAAGCTATATTTCAGGAATGATGTACATCTGCTAGTTTAAAGCATGTTTGGCATTAAAATAATAGATTATACATATTTTTTTACACATTATAATAGCCAGTGTGTTCAGACTTCAGGGCTATTTTATTTCATTGAAATGCTCTTTTTGAACTTGTCATAGAGGTCCTGACAAATGTAAAATAACTGTGAACATACATAGTATTATCCTGACATGTACCTGTGACATATTACATTTGATAACAGGTCTCCTGGCGGCGGCGCCCCATAAAGGGGACGATTATGTTGTTACTACGAAACTACACATACATAACATAGTATATGATGCATGTCATCAACATATATAATTGAAAATAGTTTTAACCGTTATAAGTTATACATATAACCGTTATAAATTAACAATAATTTTTTTTCTCACTTTTTTAAGGGACATAATATTTTATTTGTATTTCTCAAATCCATTGTCCAACTATGAAGTTACGGCTGGCATTAATTACATAATAAGCTATATTTTAAATTTGATAAGTTAGCCATTGCTCATTTAGAGCACAGACAAAATAATTTCGTGTCTAATTATAGTTGTTTTCCTTATACCTATTATGACAACACCGGATGATAGATAATGAAGATAAGGGGTATGTGAATTTTTTTTGCGGTTTCGACTTCCTGTGTGACCTACTTGTCGCGTGAACGTTTACGTGGGTGACCCACCATATGGCGCAGGGCATGTCAATCTCAGGATATTTAAAAAAAGAGTAATCCTAAAGAGATCTTTTTAAATATGTTTAAGAGTCATGTTAAAGCTCTCCGAGCTTAAGGGCCTGTTTTACCAATTACTGGTAAGTGACGGATAATCTATCCACAACTTATTTTACTGGATTACCGATATGTCAATAATCTGAAAGTAGTACAAGACATTATGCATATTATGTTATGTAGAGGTTAAAATTGTATCTCTACCATTTCTTTTTCTACTCTCTACTTTATGGAAAAAGCAGCTGAAGAAAATCTAATGAACACACTCTAGGGATATTTCTGATTTTCATTTGATAAAAATTGTACCAAAAAAAATAGTTAAAAAGAATTCCCAGAAAATCGATATGCTCGTATTGCTGCGTCATCTTCTCATTAGAATTATTTGTTTTCCTTTACACACAGATAAAAATATTAGCAATTGTTCTAGAAAAGACTGCAAATCGTTCCCAGAACGTTCCTAAATCTTACTAACTTAACGATCTTGTAAAAAAAACTTATTAACTACATCTGCCATAGATATATGGGAATCATGGGACTGTGAACACGTTACATTTCACATGTATCACATGTTGTATGAAATCACGGCTATTTCGAAGCGGGGCCGAGGATTGTTTTTATTCGCCGGCCAATTGGGGCCAATCAGCGCCACGTGTTAGTCTATTGAGCTCATCAGCTCCAGCTCCAGCCAATGTATGCAAGGCGACGCGTCACCAACAATTACTACATGATTTACTTTCGTCTGTTGAACAATTAAAGTTTAAACACGAGTAGAACAAGAGACCTAGTTTTAGCACGACTACAGAATACCTGATGAACGGAAACTTTCGTCTACTGACAGAACAATTAAATACAAAACGTAATTGGTCAATCAACTAAGCTAATAGTCACCACAGCAGAAGAGCAAAGGAATAGAAACGATGCCTCATTTTAGGTATAAATGAATTTCCGTTGTCCTGTAACACAAGTCCTTCGGGTACTTAGCCCGGGGCCAAATTGACGTGGTGTGAAGCGTCCATAGATTTAAAAAAAATATTTGCTTACCGACCGGGCTGTAACTTAGTACATTAAATAGGATTCATTCAATACAATAATGTGAACATTTTCTTTAAATAGTGGATATCTATTTAAATGAAAATGTTTCAATGACTTGGTTTAGATAATATGGACACTTCAACAGCAATAACACCCAACAGTAAAAGTTAATACCATAGATAAATCCCATCGATTTCCCAAGGCACTCGACACATCATCGTGTAGTCAGAATATTTTTATGGTGTGCTCGAAACTCCATCACGTAGATAACGTCAAAGGGTAATCCAATGCCAGAAACCAACCAGAGACTACAGACAACTCAGAGCACCGTGCATGAAACAGACTCAAATTTCGATAACGTTCGAGATTCGGCGTTTTTAAAATTCGAACTCTTTTATTTTTTAAAGTTGATAGTGGCCGAGACTTTAATGGAGACAGTATTAAAATTTGAAACCAGCAATTTGCAATCAACCAACTTTCTTTAATTTGTAACGCAGAATATTTTTTGTAATGGATATAACGAACATTTTGAAAATCAATTTAAAAAATTGAATGAATATAAATGAATGTATGCATTAGTTTTTGTTGAAGAATAATGTCTGGCTAAACAAACGTTGGTTTTTTGTCGTTGATTAATAGTAATGATTATGACCCAGATGTAACGGACGATGTATGAATATCACTCCTTTGTACTCTGGTGTATGAAGTAACTTGATTTATACCTGCCAAACGTTTGTTGAAAGACTTGTGATACTGTATGCCGTTAATTAAAAAAGAAAACTCACTGTCAAGAAAGAAACTCATTCCAATTTCAAAGATTTATATGTAGCTTCTAATTATTCCATTATCATAGAAGCCTTTAGCTATAAAATTATTACGAGCTCTATTATCTTAATTTTGTGTAAGTCAAAACTTTGTAACTTAAGGAAAACTACTACAACGTACACCTAGAACGTCACTCGTGACAAATATTTAAGTGAATCAGTAAGTTTTATCGTGGAAACAAGGCGAACAAGTCGGGCCAATAAAACATTTTTTTTTCATATTTTCAATAGGATAGTCTATTCTTAAGTTGAATTGTTGTGCGGAATATTGAAGGCCGTATTTGTAAATGTCAAGTAATTTAACGATCACTTTATTATACATCGTAAATATGTATTTTTATGTTATTTGTGCTGTATATTTATGTTCTTTTTAGGAATTTCAAGTCATTGATAATTCCATTTTTATCATTGAATATATTAATTTTTCTTTTCTTCGATGGATATTATTAGTTTATTAAAGTATGTTTTGTTTTAAAGGAAGTTTTGAACATAACTAAATCATTGTCTCTATCTTACTACTTTGCAGCATAAATTATGTAAAATTTGCTGCACCATACTTGTTCTAGCAACTGAGATCTCGTTTGCGACTATCACTACACTATAATACTCTAATAGCCTGTCAATATAATTAAGTATGTCGTTTACACTGAATGTGCTAAGTCGTTGTAGTGAGAGCTAGTTCTACTTTCAATCGTTACGACAGTTACAAATGACAATCTAAAATCTAACGCTGTTAAAACGGGTTCGAAATTCAAATGTCCCTGCGGGCTGTTCCATGGACTGCATCAAGGTCTTGAAAGTTTCTTACTAAAGTTGCAAAAGCAAATCAACTTTTGCCCAATCTTTGTTCTATTACCATTTTTAATGTTGATGTAGAGTTAAGATATTTATATATAACATAAAAATCCGAGATACGGTTATATATTTTTCTTATTAAAACCAATACTTGAGCGATAACAATTTACAATACCATTTCTAGTTACAATTAACGATATCGAAACAATATTGCTACATATACAATAAGGTTTCTAAAGTAGATTAACACCATAAATATTATCTATAATTAACGTAAGCTACAATTAACATCGTGTTTCATTGTAAACTGTAATCCAGATGCCAAAATTTTCCCAGATACTAATCAAAGAACAAATCGTTATGCCGCCAAGATACCGAACATGGAATTCATCGAATGTTACACTCATTAGGAGGAGATCGCCATTGTTTTCGTTTGGGCGGGAAAGGCGTTCTTTGTGCGTGTTGTTTGTTTTTTTAATTCGTTCCCCGAGCCGCCGATGGTGCTAATTACACAAAGCCATCATGTTTTATTGCAACGATAATATCGATGTTAGTTCACTTGATTGACGCAAAATCAATTTTACCTATCCACATACGATAGTATACAGGACTTAATTTAGTATTATTTCCAAAACTTTATCTAATATTACTTTCCAAATTTTATTTTTATTGCTGACCCGCTCGACTGTATTCAAATTTAGAACGAAACCAAAAGCATAACTTTTTTTGAATCTCCAAAAAAGTGAACCCAGAATGTCTCGCCAAATTTCGTCATGCGGGACCTTTGGAATCTTTTGAATAATGGATTAGGGTTGTTGTGTTATTACGACGATGCGCAGGCGCGGGCCGCGGCGCACGAGCCGCATTCTAATGACAATAATGGTCGACGACGAATATTTTTTTTCTTTGATGTTATTGATAGATTCAAATGTGAACCCTTTAGAACCATGCTGCGTAATCGATTTGGTGACTTGAATTTTTAACTGCAATGATTAATTACCTTTGAAATGTAATTTATTATTCTAGTGTTATGCTGTTCCGTTACAGCCTTGATTCAATAAATTCATTGAAATTAATGATCCCTGTAATATAAAATTCATAGCTCTGTTTTTGTCTGTAAGAACATTCGTTCGTATTCGACTGAGTATTAGCAGTACTCTGACTAAAATAATTGGAAAGTGCCAGAATTTTATCGCCATTATTTAGATGCTAGAGGATAAGTCATAAGGGAATCCTAAGTTTTCAAGATCGACGAAACAAAAAATAATGACTTTTTAAATTGATTCGTACGATGCAATCAAAAAAGGATGACGCCGTTAATAAACAAATATTTAGTTAACAAATGATATTTTTTGTGGCACGCTAATAAAGCCTCCATCGACGTTTTTGTTGTAATAACGTCGTTATGTATGCAAATGAACCGCGCGGTGTATCGTTAATACGAAATGCCCACGTTTACCTCTGCGCTAATGAGCCGGCGCGGTGGCCGGCGCGGGCCGTAACCTGATAGACGTCGCCCGCGTTCATCCATCAGCTTCAACGCTGTAAGATAACACCGACACTCTCCACAAAAGGACAATTTTAGTACGCTTAATAAACTATCGACACGACCACCGCACCTCGACCGACGACGATAATAAATGATATCCCATTATTGTTATAATTAGACGTACACGTGAGGAGAGACGTAATCTTGAATTACTTTTGAGCAATAGACGGTTTTCCATTTCTAAATAATACGGCCGAGGATTGCATAATAACCTCTTTGCATTCACTGCCATTTGTAGGACTGGAGCCATAAAAAGGAGTGAGCAGGGCGACCGATTATAATGTAAAAAGAGGTTCGCAGTCGTTCCATAACCGATTGCAAATGGCCTCCGGGGCCGCTCCGCCATTTATAGCCATTCGTAATCTCGGCCGCTAAAAAATAAGCATGCAATGATCCTCGGCGATCCCTAGCAATCCTCGGTTATAAGCGGAGACGACACTGAAATTAGAGGGACAAAAAAGGGGTGCGCTCCGCGGCCTCCTTTCTAAATGCCTCCACGTATTACGTGATTGTCCACTTTTATTCTTTTCAATAACGAAATCATCGACTTCGATTCGAACGGCTTTTTTGAATTTAGAACATCTACACTTTTTAAAACTGGCGGATTGCGAGATGGAAGGCATCGCTAAAAAGCATATTAGTGTTGCGCAAAAAATTAATCACCTTCATGACGAAAGATTGCCGGCGCCGATTAAAGATCGATCTAAACGTTATAAAGATTGCAAACTAAACGATTAACAAACGTTAAATTACAGAAAATATTACTAAATCCAAATCGAAATATAAAAGCTTGGCAATTATTCTTTAAAATTAGCAAATTCATCGCTTTTTGTGTTCGTTTCAGTCGAGAGTTGAGACAGTTCGGACAAAGGCGGACCGCTGCACGCTGGTCCTACGTTTTGTGAGATTCTGGCCGATAAACTGAAATGGTTTCACGCCGCTTATTAACTCGACACAATTGCGTTAGCGACACGAAATGAGACGTCACGATGTATCTCTCACTTCCCCTTAATCGAGTTTGTGTTAACTCTGAAATTTTAACCGTATATATAAACTTTAATATTCTGCAAGTGTTTTGACTCTCTTAATGTAGGGAGATATGTTTGAGCTCCTAGTTTCACTTTCTCAATCGCTTCTTCATAGATGTACCATCGATTTATTCGCAAGCTTTTTCTGATCATCGATTTTACAACGCATGATAAAAAAATGTTGGCTATAAATGAATATAAACTAGCAACTACGATTAATTTGATTTATATATTTTGATAAAAATTACAAAAAAAAAAAGAAAAGTTGAAATGTTTCAAACGAAATCTTTAGAAAATTGCATCTTCCACACTATTTACTTTTGTAGAGCCAAAGATAACTGAAAGATGCTTTAATTGCTTTTTCAATCAGAATAATTGACTTACTTGATTTATAAACTGACACTTCCTTTATTAATCAACTTCCTTGCGTATTAAATTGCTTAATATCGCCCGAGTACGCCGCAGTAACTCTATACTACACGCATAAAAGTCATCCGATATTGTCGGACATGTTTTTATTATTATTTGGCATCGCATAGTCAACGGTTTTAAACACGATCGCAAAACAATCTGGTATTATAAACGGAGATAAGTAAATGAGCTGAGTGCCTTGTTAATAGACATAATGTCCTGATTCAGTGATCTAAACGTATACATGTACACGTCTTATATGTAGAGAGTTTTGTTAAAGACATATTTTTAGCAAAAACACAGATTTAACTTAAATTCTACTGACCAGCGCCTTAGACGTCGATCAAGTATATTATATTCTTTGGGCCTGTTTCATTGCTTACTGATAAAGTTTTTGTTAGCCTATCCACAACTTTGAGAGATTCTCCGTACGACATCTGTCAAATAAAGTTGTGAATAGTCTATCCGTAAGCGGTGAAACAGATTCTCAATTGCTTAAGTCTGTATAGTATAAAACAATGTAAACTTTCCAGTTTCAACAAAAGGTTCTGTTCTTGCTTACATATCCTAACCAGTAACCACATCTCAAAACAATTAAATATAATTTAGGTTCTCAATCTGAATAAAAATATATAAAGCTTGCTTATAGTAAATCTATAAGCAATCTTTATTAAATAAGCAAGCTTTATCCAGCACAACTTACGTGTCTAAAGTACTATAATATATTCGGCATAATTAAAATCTAGGTAGTCTAGAAAGGAACGTAGAAAACGGTATTATAATATGAAACTAGTTTAGGAATAGTATCGCTAAATCATGCTTCCTAATCGCGGAAAGGATTATAGCCTAGATATATAGCCTAGATTAAGTCTGAATATGAAAATGTCTATGCAAATGCATGCTGATTGGACTAGGATATATATCAGTATATTTATAGTCATCATTCTGTGCTAAGATTTTACTGGTCCGATCTAATATCACGGCCATTGCAATTTAAATTAATATTTATACCTTATTTTGTATCTCTATATGAGTATTTATGTAATAGTGTGACGTTTAGTACTATCAGCCAAATTGATTCATAGCCAGACAGCGCCTGTAACTAATTTGGTCGCCTTATGTCAAACCCAGCCGATAGCACGAATTACATGGATTTATATATTCCGACCAAATTATGTAAGTTGTCAACTGACTAGGAATAAATTTCCTAGGTGGTACTTGAGTATTTAGCTTAATTTCCAAGGATTACTATATAGTAGAGAAATCCGCTAGGGGTTGAGAGTTTGTATGAAAATTCGTAATTTGTTCAGTTAAGACATGAAATTTTATTTCTGAGCTACTGATTCAAAATAAATAAATACGTGTTTAATCATTTTTCTTTGCCTAAGAGGGTAAAAAGAGGGTTAAAATTTTTATACATTTTTCTACGCAAGTTCGTCATTTCTTAAGTTAGAGACCTAAAATTTTGTTTCTAAGCTGCTGATTCAAAATAAATGAATACGTGTATAAGCGCTTTATGAAATTTTACTTCGAGAGGGTGAAATAGGGGTTGCAAGTTTGTATGAAAATACTTCTTAATGCGAGCGAAGCGGGAAAAAGCTAGTTTGACATAATTTAAAATAGAGCCTGAAAACAACACTTAATTTATTTCGATATTTAAATATAAACCGCTTGATCAACGTTCTTTGTTTAACATTATACAGGACGGCATTTAATTATAATTGATTGACATTTATATCTCAATGGATTTTGCTACCGATATTAAATAAGCAAAATCGTAAAAAAATTGTAGAGTTAATCTTAATTCTTTACATTCATCTAAATAAACTGAGCAATCTATTTCCTGCATATAATAAAACAGTAAATGACGTGACTGTCCAAAAATAATCATAAAACAAATAGGAAAAAAAATTCAGTATTTTAGTTTGTTGATTCAAATATGTTTTTTTGTTTTATAGCTATTAAGTCTAGGGAGCATATTATATATCTTATCTTTATTATTTTAATATATACTTTATCTCATGGAAAGTGTACAGTTTACGCGCGATATACAAATTTTGAAGCTACGAACTTACGGGCATGAAATAGCTTAAGAATAAAAAAGTAACACACTTTTCGATTTTGAATATTAGTATGCATACTTTCCTACGAACAGAATATAATTTTAAATAGGCCGTTGAAGCCTTGTAGGGCATAACTATATAATAAACCTAGCGTCCTAGGAAGGCGGCGAATTTCGTAGGTACATTAGGCAGAAATAAAATGGTCTACACTCATAAAAATGTAAGTCCTTCCCTACAAATAGGGTTACAAAATGAAAAAATCAAAAGTCCGGAAGATAGACCTGATTTCCATTAAATAATCCTGAGATTTTTTTGCAGATTTTTTTTAACAAACCCTTTGAAATACACGTTATTTTTATTTTTAACAACCTTAATTCTTTAAAATGCACTGCATTTTGTTTTTAATCTAAAAAGCTTGAGATTCGGTCAAGTCCGGCCGCAAGCATGAGAAAGGCAAAAAGTCCTCCAAATCTCAGGCCAAATCCTGACGTATGGTAACCCTACCTACAAATAGGTAGCAGGCGGTATACTCAGCGTGACGTTTATATTATACCTAGCAGTAGCTGGTTTATAATACCGGTCGTGAGGACCGGACCATGCTTTTCACACCTCCCTGTTTGACCGGCGATTTAGTGTTAACGCCTGATATTGACTTAACCCTAAACCTCGCACCTCGACACATATCACGTGGCCACTATGTACCCCGTGTTTGAAAAGGTCCTTACGACTTCACACCTCGACCCGGGAGGTTTTTTCGCTTTGAGAATGTAGAGGTGCGTTAACAGTATACATGTAAAGGATTTCTTTTTGTTTAGCATTGTTCTCTCATAATTTTATTAGTAACTTGTTTTGCCCGTGTTTTTGTCTGAGTGGAATTTCAAATTGCTAAAGGAATATTTTAAACAAAATACTCTATTTGTAATCTGTATACTCAACCTCAAAATCTCTATTTTTAG
Source organism: Cyclargus thomasi (assembly GCA_026546445.1). NCBI lineage: Eukaryota > Metazoa > Arthropoda > Insecta > Lepidoptera > Lycaenidae > Cyclargus > Cyclargus thomasi. The sequence continues at coordinate 16,660 of JAOTAV010008187.1, read as the reverse complement.
CGGATTGACAGACAAACATCCAAACAAACTTTCCAGTTTATACACAGTTTATAATATAATGTGATCTTTTTCCATAAAATTGTTTTTTTTTTTTCGCTAATTGCAGTCCTTTTATTTTATACTCGCTTCGCTAATATTCTGTTGCAACGCCACTGATGTGAGACTTTTCGAAAACTATTTTGAACTTTACGAAAAACGCTCTCTAATTATTGGACTAGCATATAAAGTTACAATAAATTTTACAAAGTGTAAAAAAGTAAGCTATCATAATTTAGGGATTGTATGTGTTCCTTATAAAACTGTCGCGGGGGTGGGTTGCCTATACAAATTATAAAAAAAGTTTTCGCTTTCGACGCAGCTTTCTTACTATCATAGTAAACTCTATATAAATACATACAAACCATAAAGTATTATCGACTACTTTCATTACCTATAGTCGAACGAAGAACCTTTTCGTTTTCGGTCGGTTGTAAAGGTTATAATAATAGTATGGCGTGTCATAAAAAGAGTTCGCGACCATCAATCTCGGATTCGTGACTGGTTCTCGTGTGAGATGAGCGTGATTGTGCAGTGAAAGCGTTGGTTTTGGTTACGACAACCGAATTCGGCGCAACGGTATTGTCTTACCGGTTACCGACGATTATTGTGATTGCTTGATTAGTTGTGTGCTTGGCGTTGCCAGAGTTAACAGGAAAGTTCTGCACTTCATCAAAGAAATGTTTTTAAGTTATGGATAGCTTTTAAACCTTCTAGGGTTTCTAATATGTCTTCACCTTAATTACATATTATTCTTGTCTTACTATATGTGTCTTGTCTTACTGTATGTGTAATTAAATGAAGATATTTTGTTGACTTGTTCATAAATCTTTTTTTAATTATGCTAATCTTAAAAGATTTTCCTGAAGAAGCATAATTCATTTGAAAGCTTAAGTTCTACGTGTAACTTGTGCTATTATTTTGCCGTGGGATAGCCATGCTTCGGTACGAATGGGCCGGCTCAACCGGATTGATACTACGGTCTCACAGAAAACTGGCGTAAAACGACGTTGTGCTGTGCGAGTCTTCGGATGTCACGCGTTTCCAGTTGCTTGCAAAAGCAAGTAAACCGTCTGCTCGCTTGCGCCCTATAAAAAATATTTTACTTAGAGATTTGCAAAGAGCCTGTTTTACAAACGAGTAACATTAACGAGTTCAAAACTAAAATGTTGTTACTTTATGATGAGTCGAGTTTTAAAGATTTTGAGTGGTATCAGATATTATTCATTTAGTTAACCTTGGTAGAATATGTATTTCCTACATTCCTCTCATCTTTTCGGTGTTAAATCACAATTATTAACGAAGTAGGGAACATAAAAATTAACATTTAACTACAATATGTTAATTTAATGTTATAATCGTAAGAGCAGGTGGTTTGGCTATATCAAGTTATCTGCTTAAACTCAATCGATAAATTGATATACGAGATTGCTTTATCTCAAGTTTAAGTTGAATATGAATCCAACTTTAACGATAAAATAAAATCTATACTGATTGTATAAAAGCAAACTGATTACGATACAAATTGGGTTTGAATATGTATCGGCACAGCTGAGTTCAAAACTCGATGTGCTTCTTTCATTTGTTTTTCCAGATATAATTGGTATAATTACTAAAATTATACAATTAGGGACCACTCGCCGCACCTCGATAAGTGCTCAAAAGTCAACAAAGAACAATTAGTTGAGTTTTGAGCACTTGCGAGGTGCCGTCATGAAATATTAATGTCTCAGTCGTTGATCAAAATTGCATTACCCCGCATTCGTCACGGTGGAGAAAAACTTGCGTAAATTCCTTTATGATTGATCGCATTCCTGCAGGACTTGACAACATTTTCCTGACGACTTATATATCTTTATAGACTTAAATTTATAAATATCTTAATATATTTAGTGTTGAAACACTATAATAGATAAATCTAATAAGACCTAGCTAGTAGCTTTCTTTCTTATATAACTGGTCTATATTCGTTAAATTATTGAACAATATAAACAAAATTCTTAAAGCTACCCACAATTTCATTTTCAGCACTGAAAGAAAATTTTATAATTATTTCTGAAAAATAACTTTATCCTAAGCTACTATGATAATGGAAAAATTTTAGTAATGACTACCCAGTATACCAAATTATATTTCCAAATGGCGAATTTACTATACTAGCTTGTATTTGACGATAACTTTACTAAGCCTTCAGCATGCTTCTTCGGTCGTTCGAGGTAAATGAGACGTTATGCAAATATCATTTTGTATGTAAAGTGTATGCTAATACGCGAGTGTAATGGCTCTATAATTTTACATACACTAACATAAGAACTCCATACAATAACTATAACAACAAAACTATGGCTTACCTTACAAATCTCAAAGACAATCTGTGCTAATAACATTTTGATACAACATATTTTTAATTTTTATTACTCATATTCTATCACTGTATTTCCTGTACTTTTCGGTCCGACATTATCCAACGTTTTAAGTAACAAAATTCGTTTTAATATTAACAGACTAAGGAAAGATTTTCAGTCACGTCATTATATGTACTTCACATTGAATTTTGAAGAGCTTTTGCAACGCATGTCCTAAAAAAAACAACTAACAACAAGCGCGCTTAAGTAATTTAGGAATCCGCGTTTTACATAGATTTTTTCTAGCAGCTATCATATTATGTAGGGGCGAAAAAAAAAACTCTTCAAAGATGTAATTAAACATCCAAATAATCCTTATTTCGTTAGCATAGAGGTCATGTAAGGGGTAAAATAATCGTGAATGTGAGGTGTGTAATGTCTAACACACTTGGCAAACAGCCACCGGCCACTTGACACACTGTATTATTATGTACCATGATTCGTGTTTACTCTATGCCTCGAGGAAAGAATTTCACTTCATATACTAAACTCTAAAGATAAATAAACTCTATAGCTATAGGATACCGAGTATCTGTTTTTCTATGACGTGGGTACTTTTACTATAAAAGTATTTTTAATAAATTAGAAGTTAATAGGGAGGATGCGTATAAAACTAAATTTATTTATTGCAGATTATTATGATACTGGGCTTAATAATACACAGAAGTGTTGAAGAAAATAAGATATTTTTTTTTATAGTTGTTTTCAAGTTTATCAAAAAACTGATTGGACTACGTTGTTTTTCAATAATGATGGATTTATTTAAAGAAAGAATAAAATCATGCATATTCCCTATTACTTACATGCATGAAGCATATAGAGAATGATATGATGTTTATTTTACAGATTAATGGATAAAAAACACAATATAAGGAAGCTCAACGTATAGACAAAAAATTTAAGTAGGTACCTATGTTAAGCCTTTTACAATTGGTAATAAAATTTTAATGTAAAGTTCTAAGAACTTGTGCCCACGCGGCATTTTATCAAAGATTTTCAAAGTGGAAACGAATTCGTAAATTTCGTTTCGTAAAACCTGTGAAATTCGAAATTCAATTCGCCTATAGATAGATAAAATTCAAAATTCGAATTCGCCTATCGCTAACTAAATATTACGATATTCGTAAATTAAACTACAAACATAACGTAAATAAACTACAAACAAAAACTGTTTGAATAGGACGAAACGTTTTCATTTTTCACCAACAAAAGGTCGTTGTGGTCCATTGTTCGTGTTGAGTGGTTATTTAAACACGATACGTGCTCACCACTAAAATATTTAACACAGCGAATTTGTAAGCGAATAATATACGTATGAATTTAATATAAAGTACTACTTCGAAATTGACTTCACAGCTCACACAGTGAAAACAATTTTTTTAACTTTTAAAGTTAATAAATGAAAACATTTAAAAATAATAATTTACAATAACAATTTCTAGAAAAATATTGATTTATGTATATTTACGCGGATTTAGATATTATTTATATTCATGATTGTTAATAATATTTAAATAAAAAGATATAAGCTTGGTGAATCTGCATAAAATAATCATAAAGACTGCTACAAAAAGATTTTTTCGATCAATGACTTTTAAAAATTATCGACTAGTAGAAAATCATAAAATGTAGTTTTATTGTTTTTTCTTACAACATTATCAATTTTTAACCGACTACCAAAAACGTGGAAGATATATGTTCGGCTGTGAGGATATATATTTTTTTCGTGTTTTACATTACTTTTGTAATAAAATATGTGCTGATGGAAAAAGCGATTTATGAACTGGTTAGGTATAGATTATAGAAATCACTTTACGAGCAAGAACTATCAAATGAAGTGTTCAAGTAGCTCGGTAACTGCTAATATGTAGTTAGACTCATAGCCAGCTATCACCGCGGTCTGGCTGCCGATACGAAATCTGATCCCTGTTTACATAACACTCTACTCGATGCATTCTCGCTACCACTTTTTTCTCGAACGATCTTAAATGGCATGAGCGATGCGCTAATAAATAACTCAAAGTTATTCTAAATTTAGTTAAATGAAAAATTGATTGAATATTAAAATGACTTCAACTCCATACATTGCCTGATAAGTCATTAAATGTCTCTGAGTGCGACGGTTAAAGTAGCGATGGTTAATTTTGTTTAATAAGAAACCATCAAAAAGGAGCGAAAATTTATTCGGTTTCGACTTTCGAGAAACATCGGATTTTAGAATAGACTTTCAGAAAAGCCTTAATTTAAGCAACCTTTTTTATGTTAGCAAGACAGCAACTAATAAAAAAACTTTATTATCTATTGTTACAATCGATCCGATTGTCGAAAATTATTTCTATAATCAAATTACTCAAATCATAATCGAAACAAAAGAATATAATGACAAAATAGAGCCTTGTATTACAAGCGGCGCGGCGGTTACAGCTGTTAATTGCAAGATTATCAACCTTAACACTATCAGCCTAAAGTTTAAAATGCGAGTATCGTAGACCTTAATTGTTTCGTCCCCGACGTTTTGACATAATAGCCTTCTCTGATTGGATTTTATTCGCTTCACCATAATCCATATTTAGAATTGCCTCTGAAGTTTATAGTGCCTTATAAACTTTTAGTTTTATTTTATACTGAAATTTAAAACATATATTTATTTTATTAAAAATCTAAATTTAACAATCAGACACAATTATAATAATATAACATGTTTTAAAACTACCGACGTTTTCTCGATATTACACAGACTTGAATCTCTCAATGTATCGATCATTATTCACGAGCGAGCCAATTCTAAGGAGCTCTGCGTCCATTACCGGCTAGCAATATCTGAAAACGGCACTTATCTCCTTAATCTTATTCAAATTGCGAAATGATATCCTTGGAATGAACCAGTTATATTACGGTACTGAACTGATAATATTTTGTATGCATCGAGTACACCTCTAGAAGTCTCGACTGGCTGGGTAAAATTTGTGGTCGCGTGCCACAAGGCCGGTCAAGTAAGAATAGAAGACATAAACTATAGAGTATAGATTGGCAATAGACAATAATCGTAGAGTAAGCAACAGTATGTACTCCAATGCTACTTGCCACCTTTATATTGACTGTTACAATAATTTGTGTTTTAACTTTTAAATTAGAAAGCCGCCTTTTAAAAACCTAAAAACTCTTTTTACACCCATACCTTCAGGACAAAGCCATCTGTGCAAAAATATGTAGAGATGTGGAGGTCTGTAAAATGTATTTTAGGACCTTACGGCTAAAGGCTGGTTTGAAATTACAAACATTAATATATTATGTAGCTTAATATGCGCCAATGTCTCGGGGCGAAACTTTATGTTGCTCTGTATTGGACACGTGCATATTTTGCTTCACTGTGTTGAGTCGAATGAAAATGATTTTTTATTTAATTTAAAAAATCTTATTATTATTTGCGTATAAATCCCTCTGCCATATCTATACATTAGGTACAAACGTCAAGAACATCGGCTTCTCAGTGTCTGTATAAGGCCTTAGCGAATTATACCATAACTGATCACTAGGTATTCGTTCGTCACTGCATCATAACGATCCTTACTGGTAAAGCGTCAATTACACTCATCCGTTTCGCAAAAAACTACGATATAACCACCCACTAAACTTCACCTTGTAACCAGAACCTAAATTGGTCCAAATTGGCGGTCCTCTGCAATCAAAATATCTGCAATAGCGAAAGGGCTTCTTCGGAACTTCTCTGCATATCGGATCCATGTAATCGGTGCCTAAAGGCACTGCAATCGTTTCGGCAGTGGACACCGCTATAATAATATTCAAATTACTCCCGACAAAAACCGCGCGCGCCATCTACAGAGAACATTTAAATGAATTTGGTTACGTGTAATCTGAAGCCTATTTGACCAAAAATGAATTTAAATACTCAATGCAAATTTTTCAAGTCAATTAGTCAGTCAGTTCGATTGCCTAAATGGAAACGGAAAAAATGCCACCTCATTTCGCTTGAAATAGCGACTTTTTGTAGAGTTCCGAAAACCTTCGGGAAAATTCCGGCGTTTTAATTGACTGTTAATTTTTTTATCGCGCATAGAATTAGGCTTTGAATTTTGTTTTGATCTTCTGTAAAACGTATAGTACATATACTCTAGAGATAATATTATAATTATATCGTAAAGATCTCTTGATTTAATCAATTTTTGAATTCTTATAGTAGTCACTAATTTATTTTATCGCCACCAGGTGGTTTCCTAATTAATTAATTGCCTTATAATCAGTTACTGATCTCGCCGATATTTAACAAATATTTATTCACACTTTTAAGATGTTTTTTTAATTTTACTATCAATTAACCAATCGGAAGAAAAAATCATTAATAGCTACTAACATAAAATTAACCTACGGATTCGTAAATTAACTATTTGATGAAGTTATATTGTAATGGTAATTTATAATCATGCTGTGATTATAGATAAATGCTGATAACCGATTAGAAAATTAGCAAATTATATTACACTGAAAAAAGTAGTGTAAAAATAATTATTATATACAGAAGAGCGAACTTGGAGTTTGAAGTCCCTGACAAGAAAAAGGTATTGAGGTAAGTTTGTTATACTGGTTATATGAAGGATTAAACACGTTTAGCGCTTTATTATTATCATTTAACATGTATCTGTATAACATGAGGCCGTCTAAATATATCTACCGCCGAGTTAACCAGTATGACCCTTATACCCTTGGCATAAGAGTCCTGTCAGCCGCATTAAGGTTGTCCGTAGTATTTGTTTCAAGTTCAGTCGAATTGGCAATAGCCTCGGGCTGCACCGTTAATAACGTGTAGCTGGGGCATAAATTGTGGCCGCCGGCACGGGCCAACGCGGAAAATGTTGGCCGCTGGCTAGCCGGCTATTGTACTACAGCCTTTTGTGACTTTCGCTCTACCTAGGGCTGCCGATAAACCTGAAAAATAATTTAACAATCCTACATGTAAATATTTTGTCAGCAAATACTTGCTTGTAGTGCTTTTTTCCTTCCGAAGACAGGATAGAATCGATCTTAGTAAAGTGCTAATTTCAGTGACTTAAATATTCTAATATTTCACACTGGCCCAAATTCGATTTGTGTTTTGTGTTCGTAGTCCCGATTTTCTTGTTTATTATGTTGCAAGAAATAATAACTTTTTAAACTTTAATACAGTTTTTTAACAATACTTCCTTCTTGTTAAGTCTACTTTTTGTTCTAGTGTGACTTAATAAGCGTTTCTGTTGCAATTTTAATAATTGATATGAACAAATACCAATAAAGTTTTCATAACCATAGTATCAAGTATCAACGTTGGGGCCAGCCCTGACATAACCACTAGACTGGACTGCTGTACGCCTTTTATAACTTTCGGTCTAGTCAGGGCTGCGCCACGCCATGTACTACTTACAATCGTTTTATTATATCTGACAACCCTAATAAAGAATGCGTTCGAGACATGGCAGTGTACTCATTTATTTGCGTACCCTATTGTTGTCTTAAAATATATTAACGTTATTGTGCGCTACAGATATATATCATTAGCCATTGTAGGACTTTTGGAGAAACCACAAGAGAAACAGCCGACTCTGTCCCAGAAAAAGGATTTATCAGGACAGATGCGAAGCGGTGTTTTAGATAATAAAGAAAACTTTATTGTTATCAAAGTATAATAATCTAAATAAGTCAAATTTGAGGAAGCTCTACATATAAATGCGAAAGTTTGTTTGTTCGTGAATCATGCCGAAAAAACCACGGGTTTTTATGAAATTTAGTATAATGCGGCCCTGATAGTTGACTAACATTAAAGGATGTTTTTCATTCGATTATGAGCCAGTTACGTTTTAATTCCACGCGATGAAAGCCGCGGGCAAGAGTTAGTCCATAAATAAATGTGAAGTCATACTTATAAGTTTTGTAATTTAATTATAACAATAGTGGTGGGCTCCCGGCAAGTCCCGGGCGCGGGCGGATCGGGCCGCATTCCGCTATTGTTGCGGTCAGCTACAAATTAAGTTAAGGCCTCCCGCTGCACTCACAACTTCTCGATTGATCGATAATTTTTTTTATTACCATCATCATCAAATGTACTACAAACTTAATTTCAAGGTGGTCAAAAAGTTGAATACTATTGTCCTATTAGTATTGTAAAAGTTTGTCTGGATGACTGGATGATTGTTTGTAAATCACTGCGCCAAAACTACTAAACTTTTTTCAGCACCGCAGTATTTGTTGTGGTGTGAACCGCTTAATTCATTTTCGGATTTCGGCGATTCGCACCTTGGATTTATCGTCTTCCTTAATCGAATTTTAGATTCCGGTAGACGAAACGGAATTTCGGCACGAATGCTTTAACAAAAAACATATAATTTAATAAGTAACATTTCGCTATCACGACAATCGCTAACTAGGCGATTCACGGCGAATGGCGATACTTCGTCCGTTAACGACGGTCTCGTTACGGCGAACTGTCAACACTGGGTGGCTCCGACATCGTGATATACTGCCGCGATATCGTATCGTCAGATGTGATATGATTAAATAAGTATCTTCGGAGATAGAAATTTTATTTGTTTTTTCTTAGAAATTATACTTGTAGGTACTTTGATGCAATGTTAAAATTTAAATTCGATGATAGAAAAATGTTGCTATGAGCACTGCTATCATTAGATTTATTTATGGGTGTTATTGTGTTTGTATTGTGATTATTTTGATGTTAATATTTGAACATTTTATTTTTGATACGAAGCCAAAAAAATAAGAATGTTCTTATTAAGACAATGCTGAAATAAGGCCAGCGCGTTGATGTCTTTATCAGGATGCTACGCGATTTACTGAAAAGAGTGATTTCATACGGCTTTTCCTATTTAAATCAATGGTTTGCACTTAGCATGATTTTATGACTATACTGAGCTATGATTCGGCAAGAATGGGCCAGCTCGACCTAAGTGATGCCACGGCCTTACAAAAAACTGGCATAAAACGGCGTTGTGCTGAGCTTCGTTCAGTGAACGAGTTTACCGGTGGTCCAACTTCCTTAATCCCTTATCCCTTATTTATTCACATTCCTTATGACCTCATAAGCCGGCAACGCACTTACGACTCTTCGGATGTCGCGAGTGTCCATGGGCGACGGCAGTTGCTTTCCATCAGGTAACCCGTCTGCTCGCGTGCCCCCTAAATATCATTAAAAAAACTGATAAATATATATTTTCATTTTCATAAAAATCTTTAATCGCCAAAAAATAAAAGAAAACAAGAGAAATGTGTACGAACGAAATCGCTAGCTAGTGTTTCACACGGCTGCTTGCGTGTGAACTATGACCATGCGGGCGAGCAGTGCTTCTCAAACTTTATACACCTAGAGGCTTAGCCAAGACCTACCACGTTTTTAGGAGAGTAAAAACGAATGTGTAAATGTAATAAATCTTACTTTTCTCACTATTTAATATTATGAATGCTAGTTTGTATATCCCTTTGTTAATCCTCCACGCAAAAGCTGCTAAACCAATTTTCATGAAATTTGACACACACGTAGAGGGGATTAACACAAAGTACACTTTTTAAATTAGAAAAATAACAGTTTCCGTGCAATAAAGTAATTCTAGCGTTACGATTTTGTTTTGTGTTTCCATCAAACTGTTTTCTCAACTTATATGTCTGATAAGATATAAACAAGATATACAATCACCTAAAACTTTTATTAAAATTTGAATACTATTATTGCAAATAATAAATAAATAAATATATATTTTATATTTACTTCGGAACTTATTAAATTCTTCTGTCCTAAAATCCAAAAATATGAATATGAATCTGATTACTTAAAAATATGTATAGTAAATGATGAAAAATTAGTATATATTTAATTTTAAGTTACAAAAAATATATTTTTTATAGTTTGCAAGCCACTTCGGAACAACAATAGATAAGTAACTTTGCTATTTGGCTACACTTGAGGAGCTACTGACCTAATGGTCGTTGCATAACATTTGCGGCGTCTTAGTTTCCCCACTGTCGAATGTGGAGTATGTGGAAGCGACTGCGGTCGGTATTCACTTGCCCAATGAAAGTCCCAATGTTCTCACAGTGCTAATCAATAGCGGATTCGCACTATGACAACATTGGGACTTTCTAGAAAAAAAAAACGCAATAGAATGTCAAAATATTAAAAAAAAAAAAACTATTTTTAAGGAAAAATATTCAAAGAAAAATCAAACTAAATCAACACAAACTCAGTGGTTTGTGAGTTTCATCTTAAAAGGAGAAGATAAAAGAAGAGATCATAATAATATTTGCTAAGGGGAAGATCATAATCTGGTGTGTTAAAGTGAATAAATAAGCGAATGAAATAAATGAATTGTGTAATGTAACTACTTTTTTTTATATTTTAATAATTTATATTGTATAGTATGTACTTTGTAAAAGATTTTTAATGATAGATATTAATGAAAAAAATACATTTCTATATAAATCACGACAGTCACTATGTTGGTGTCAATCGCGGTTTGTATAGAAATGACTTTTTCGACTGGGGGTTATGACCGCCACTGCCTAGATTGACCGAACGCACTGTAGTGCTTACAAAAAACATGATATACACATTTGCACGGGCACGTGTCGTTAGAAGCTCAAACTTTAAATGCGCTTGCGCTGCGCTGCGTGCGCCCTACATCGTACTGACATATTGACACAGACGATTGACAGTTTTGACACCTGTCACATATGGTCCGTGTGATAAGCGATAGTAGAGTGACAACACAAAAATACTAGACGAGAGTGACAACAAGAAACATTGCTTAAACATTTTTATGAATAAGGAGGTTTATGTTTCTGAAGCGAGCTCATATTACAATATAAATATTTTTAACGACGTTTCTAACTCGATCGAAGTAGCGAGCAAAAGTTAGTTTCATAAATAAAACTATTTTGAAACGGCTGAACCAACTTTACGGTTTTTTATCGCGCCAAATTTGTCTTAAATTAAAAATACCTGTGCCATCACGACCAACGTCTAAAATGACAACGTATATAAAACAACGTTTGCCGGTTGAGCTTAGTTCATATGCAAGTCTGTAAACAAACTCACGTGAAAACATAATCTCATATGGGCGTGTGAAAACATATCACGTGATTTTGTCTGTTTTATCTGAAATATCCCACGATTCGCGTGAAAGCCCATATTGCTATCGGCGACGGGCATTATCAAATCTGTATATATTTACATGGCTGATAACACGAGATACTTTGGGATTACTTTCATGGGAATGAAAACGATTTTAGCCTGGGAATTCCGAAGCATTTTGTTGTTTTTTTTAAAGATATTTAGGGGGCAAGCGAGGAGACGGGTTACCTTATGGAAAGCAATTGCCGTCGCCTATCTATGGGCGTTTATAATAATTTGCATTCAATAAATTTTGTTTTACACGCATCTTTCCTATTGTTATTTGTTAGTAGTATTCTGTCAACGACTTGATCAAAGGTGATAACTCGACGCGATAGTGCTCGTGTCATCTGTAATAGCTGATTATCAAGAGGAAAAATAATATTCTAGAACTAAAATCCAAATAACATCGTTGTGCAAATAACACACAAACATCATAACAGCCGCGCAATCACGAAAGTGCAAATTATAAGAACATTCATATTATCTCATACGTCGCATTAAAATCGCTTATAGTGCAATCCTACCGCCGGTAGTTTATGTTATGTCGCCATAATTACATACTTTTGAAATTGCAACAAACGGGCAATTTTTGCCCAGTTACGCGGGGTTTTTTGCTGATATTATAAAAATAACTCGGAAATTAACATACTTTGATAGAATCTCGGCCGGTTTTACGTAGCGGACTTTTGAATTTACTTCAAAGTCAAACTCTTCGTTGCCAGTAAATACGTCCGCGTGAAACTTTTTAAATTATCCCGTTTTTACAACATTTTTGACTACTGCTCGCCTCCTATTGGTCGTAGCCTGATGTTATATAGCCTATAGCCTTCCTTGATAAATGGATTAACCAACACAATTTTTTTTTAATTTCGGCCAGTAATTCCTGAGATTAGCGCGTTCAAACAAACTCTTCAGCTTTATATTATTAGTGTAGATTAGCATAGATAATTATATACCTACCAAGTTAGTAATTTTTTTGTATGCTGCTAAGTTTATGACAACTATTGCAAATAGCTCTTCCTTATCGAAGAAACGTGATTTTTATCGCCCTTTAGAATTAAGAAAAGTAAATTAATCTTCTGATCATTTAAGTCTCAAACGAGTTAATTAATGAATTTTAAATATTCATACACTTTTAATCGGCACTAAATTTAATTTTAATTAGTTAACACGTAGGCCTACAGCGTAAGAAGTAACGTCTTAATAATTGATAAAGCAAGAAGTTAACTTACTTAACAACTTAACCTTAATGACTTTTTAATAACACATTCATTATAAGCTAATTAAAACATTTTTTGCGTTCACACATGGGACGTGCAGATTTTAGACAAAATTTCACAGATGAGTTTGTAAATAATGAGGACAAGGATTTGATGGGAATTTAATATATTTTAAAGAACTCTACGTCTTAGTTTTAGAGTAAGGGGTTTCACTGTTTTCGACGACGAAACTGGCGTGTGTGACGTACGTGTGTTGTTAGATTAAAATTTAGCATTTCCTCGTACATACTAATCCCCAAATTCTTATGATATGGAAATACATTAACATACAATTTTGTCTAGACTCTAGACTAAGAATTAAAATTGAGTGTATGAAAATAAACTGCAGTAAAATAGTTAGCATCGGATTATCGACGAAAAACTACCGTTTGGAATTGTCACAGATAAAAAAGTTTAGGTCATCTGTAGGTGGCCAATTTACGTCAGCGAGGCGACGCGACGGAGTCGTTTCGATCTATTATTATGGCTATAATGTCGATAAACATTGTCTGTGGTACATATGCGCAGGCGCCGGTACAACATGTGTGCCCACTCAAGCGCCACCAAACACAAGATGAGTACATTATATACCTTGTTCTCATATCAATAAGGGCTAAATGGCATCATTCGTTTCACTGACTGTACCTTCTAAATCAATATGTATTAATAAAGCATTTTTCATACCGACAGTCATTAAATAAATCGACTACATTTCTCACCGACACCTTTAACGTCGAGTTTTTGGGAATTAACGTCGCCTTATACTATTAATAGTTCATGCCAAGATTAATTTATTATTGAAGATGAAAATCCGTTGTCTATTCATAAAAAAATATGATGTAATGGTTTAATTGAGACAGGAAGATACGGGAACAGTAAAACGGAATGCATTCTGTACGTACTGCAGGTGCAGACTAATTACATCTTGTAATATTCTAATAATTTTCTAATTCTAATATAGTAAAAAAATAGTGGAAACATGTAGTTATTTCTTACCAGAGTTTTCGCTTAGTGCCGATTTACACTAGATTTAATTAAGTTGCGGGTTAACTTGCGTAATCGGTGAGTTTAGTTATTTTTGACGTTTGAACGGTAAAATCAAGTTAAGTTGTAAGTTGTCAATTAAGTTGGCTTGAATAGAATGCGATCCAATTTTTTTGGGAGTTCAGTGAGAAGTTTTACCCCTCTCGCGTCTCCCGCATTTGAAAACTTACTCACTAACTTAACTCACCAGCGTGTTATCTCTGAGTTTAGCACAATTTACATTATAATATTAAATTTATCAAAAATTTTAATACAATAGGTATTTAGTTGAGTAAATTATTAAATTTAATTAGATTGTAGGCAGTAATTGAGCAATTTATGGAGACTTATCTTGTTATCAAACCAGTAACTTATGATTACTTAACTCGCCTACGTTTGAACATCACTTAATACTTACTACATAATTTTTAGCTGACCGTTTTGTTAACTCGCTACTGTACTTAATTAAATGTAAAACGGGGCCTTAGGTTAAAATAAAAAAAAATACTAGCATCTAGAATATACTTACACATTCCTTCCCTTAGTCAGCTTATCCTCCACTTCCGTTGTTTCAATCAAATAGTTATATAATGTATCATCCGCCAGGTGTATATCATAATTATTATCGATATGGGCAAGTATATCCAATCAGTGTCAAGCCATGTTTATACAGGTGGCTGACCAGTGAGCGCTTATGAAATATATTAGAACCAAGTGAAGGAAGAACTTGTTAGTGTAAAAGTAAAAACTCCCTGAACGTAAAATAAGAAATCTATGTCCCAACCTTAATCTAGACAGTTTGAAATTTCTAATAATCAATAGCGAAAAATGTTTGAAAAACTACATTAGACCTCTTACTAATATTTCATGATATTTAGACCCCTTTTTTAAACGTTTTAAATAAAGTAATCATATATGTTTTAGAGCATTTCTATACGTTTGATAACAATAGCTATAATTTATAAACATAATGCGTATTTTTTTATACAAAAATATACTCGATATATTTACTTCGACCAAGTATATGAATGGGTATTACTAAGTTGGTAAATAATCCAAAAACAGCTATTACCGAAACAACTTTTAAATCCATACTCAGCAACGAAAACGATTTATAATCACAAATAAGCCGTATTATAAAATTGTACGGCGATACGGCAATTTATGGTTGTAATTATGGCGAAGGTTATAAAATAAATATTAGTTTTCTAACGTCCACCATTAGTTTGTCGTTACATTGGGCTATCGGTTAATAAAATGGTTTAGTTTTTGATTTGTGACGCGTCGACGGAGGGGCGCCTACGCGGACATTATACAATCAAGACGAATCATCGCCGGCCAGGGAACGACTATATGCCTTTATATAGTCTGAATAACAGCCGAATTTACTTGTGAAGCGAGACTTTCTTGCTTTTATATAGAGTGAAGACGATTGTCTGATACAAAGACGCACGAGTCAAACGTCAGTCAGTTTTACAACCATATGCATAAAAATATTTAAGCAATGTTTAAATAATCAAGGTTCGCTGTCCTTTTCTGGAATATTGAAAACGACAGACAGGAACAGCGAACCTTGATCAGTTAAACATTGCTTGAATATATTTATGAATAAGTCAATTAATGTTTAAAAGTAAACTCCCCAGTGTCGTAAGTAGTGTGTTTTTGCTTGTGGCATTTTGGGAATATGGTGTTTCTTTTTTTTTCACGCTCCACACCACGTCAATCTGGCCCCGTGCTAAGTACCCGAAGGACTTGTGTTACAGGTACCAGACAACGGAAATATATTTAATACTTTTATACTATGCACAAATTATATGTGTTTTATTATATAATACACATATTTAATACACATCCATGACCCAGGAACATAGAAAAACTTTTTGTTCCGTTGGCGGGACTCGAACCCGCGACCCCCGGCGTGAGCTACCGAGGTGCTCAACCACTGCGCCACAGAGGTTGTCATAATTGTCATTTTGATATCGCTAGAGGATCCCAAAGTTCAAGTACGGGTTCGCTTTGCGTCTGTTTACTGACCGTGCAGATCTGGTAGCTGGTCTTGAAGTCGTTGAAGTTAGCCCCGAGAGCCTCCGTGATGTCCGCCCCCGACATGTCCACGATCACGTCCACCGCACGATGGTAGTCGTGCAAACGGAGGTATTCCACCATCTGGATAAATTCAGAAATATTACAAAGCTACCTGATTAGTTGATGACTCATTTAGTGGTGTAGGTCCATAATAAACCCTACACCTCGGTGACGGTAGCTAGTTTTATAGAAACCGAGCAAGTCGAGCAGGAGTTATAGTGCGCAGTACACAAGAGAACTCTCTCTTCCTTTACTCTCAGTCGACGTCAGTGTCCTCAGAACGGTTATATTTAATAACAAAGGAGACAGCTAAAACTGTTAGTATTCCCCCATGAAACGGGGTAAGACTACCAGGAAATAATTTCAATTAAAAACGTTGACTTTACACATTTTCTGAAACTAATTAAATGTAATTTGAACTCGATTACAAAGCAACGAGGTTTATTTTTCAAGTAATAATAATCCCCTAATAGGGAATATGCATGGTTTCTTATTATTTAATTAAATAAATCTTATGTTATTGAGAAACGATGTAGTCCAATCAGTTTTTTGATAAAATTACAACAAAGTTACAAGCCTCTAAAGTAGTCAGAAAGAGAGATCAGATATTAATTGTGACGTCAAATTCCATAAGCTGCATACAAAGTTCATACTAAATTACGTTTTAAGAGAAAGAGATG
>JAOTAV010008176.1:16205-28606 GCA_026546445.1 Cyclargus thomasi | reverse complement strand
AGTGAAATCCGTCCAGTCTTACACGCGTGATGCCGTGACCAAGGAAAATTGGTTTCATTTTTATATATATAGATAATCGATGACTTTACTGGTTAGGTACGTACAGTGCACCACATTAAATTACAAACTAACCGGCAAAAAAAAAAAGAATTGAAAATCAAAGAGGATCAATAAAAACTTGTCTTCCGTCCCTTTAGTCGGGATCTCCGGGCCTTACTGATTAAAAAAACATAAAATAAGAATAGAAGATATTCTAATAATGGAGGGTAATGAAAAGGGTTCTTCCGGGACTAAAGTAGAGAAGAATTGCTGTTTCATGCTGTAATTACTCTTCTTCAAAGGGTAACGATTATTAAGGAACAGTGGAACTTTCGGCTGATAATCCCAGTGGCGAAGCTTGATGGAGGAGAAGGGAGGGCAAGCACTCTTTAGGGGGCGTCAAAATTTCACAAAATTTGATACAATTCTATATATTTGAATATTTCATATTTTTAACAAAACTATAAATTCGAAGCCATAAAAAAGCAGAATATGCTGCGTATCTTTATTCGTACGATTATTTATTGGCTACTTATCTCTAATGTAACACAAAAGAAAATATGAGAGTATGCATCTGTACTGGTAGGAAAAAATCCCAAAAAGTATATGAAAAAAAAACTCCCAAAAAATTTGGTCGGAATACGTCAATTCCATGTAAGTTGTCATATGTCGGGTGAGTTTGACATAACCCGACCAAATTACTCAGATCTACGATCTGTATCTGTTTCAACACCATCGAGCATATAACCAATAGCCTATATAATATATAATGTGAGCCATCCGTGTCCAAAACTTATCAGTGTTTCAGCACTGACAAATTAACCGCCAACCGACTAACGTTCGCACTTAAACAGTACGCACCAATAAGAGACCTGCGTGTACGTACTCCGATACTTCCGACCAATCAGAGCGCAGCGGCTTTGGGCAAATTTTTTTTCCGAACAAAACTAATAACATTTCCGCTCTTTTGGTTCTATGTTCGATGCCCAACACCGACCACAAAGACTAGGTGAACTACAATCGTACAGTCGCTGTAAGCGAGCTTTTCTTCGGATAAAATACATGTTTGTGTGTATTGTTTATGTAACATGATATCTTTCGTACCGCTGCGCGTTGGTGTGATTTTGATATAATTTAAAAGGTAGGAACAGAAACCTTTTGCCCGATGTTACATCCTAGAATCTAGATAACATACCGTATAGCTAAGAAGATTTCGAAATATTAACAACCTAAAAAAAGAATTTCAAATTCACGAATTTTTTAGTTCTCCGCGTACTTAGTGACAACTTTGAAATTGCTCTACAATTAGTTTTAGTACATTTTGTTAAAAAATCTAATTGTTTTGATAAAATAGTTATTTAAAAATTAATTTAAAATAATTGTGAAATCACTATTTTGCAAAGTGACCTTTTTAGGGCTGATCATCAGATACAGGTCTTAAAACACCTTTATTTTCAACATACAAGTATTCTTACTTTCCTTGCTATGACTTGTGTAGCTGAATGTACCGGAGATCAGGCGCATCGGCACGAGCGGTCGGCAAAAACTTCGATTGTTCATTGATGGCTGTCAAGTGTCACCGTCGACACACTTTTTATTTCTAAAACTCCTCTACGCCTAAAACCACATTAGACAGAACGATCCAGTATGCCGACTAAAGGTGATCGCATGTTTATTACCACAGTACGCGACGCACGCACCGTACGCAACGCATTTTAGAATATGTTGTGAACAATGATGTAAAATATCGCTCAATCAGTTTATCTGACCGCACGCGCCGCATTCCGTAAAGTGAATGTATGAGGCTATCAAAAAATGAGGCGCGTACGGCGCGTACGGTGCTAACGATGTGTCCTTTAGAAATTTATAGTTTTGTATTTTGAAATAGTATGTCGGACTGCGTGACTCTGCGATGCTGTGGAGTTTTATGCACAGTCACGCCTAAAACCGCACAATTATTACCCGTTTATTTTTAGTTGAATGTCGGACTACTGATTTGCTATTTCTATTGTGCTACACCATTTCATCAACTCACTTCCTAGACAGCTTCCTCTCTTTTATAACAGCTATTGTTTTTTCATAGTGGGCGCCCCTTTTACTAACGTTGCTATGACCAGTAAGAAAGTAGGCTCTTTATCATAAGTGAGTAAGGTTCGAAATCCTTGTATAAACAAACTTTGTAGTCTTAACTACTTACTTCAATGTATAAATTAAGACCACACGAGAAAAACAAGGAATGTCAATTTTTTATGAAACTGAATTTTTAATGCCATCTGTTAACATTTTAGTGTATCATTCTTTTATAAATCAGAATTGGATAAAATCATCGCAGTCAACCGTTACAGTTTAATTTATATTTGTTTGTCCCTGGCTGTATATAGACTGTTAAACTGTATAAAGCTGTTTTTCTCTCAGATGTACTTTTTTGACATTCCTTGTTTTTCCCGTGTGGTTTTCAAATACTAAATTCAAAATATTAAAAAAAAAATAAAAGATCCACCAACAATTTTATTTTCAGGTCTTCCAACACACACTTTTTTTTAACCCGGTTTGGCTTTGCCAGGATCGGCAGCGGTAACCAACCACTAAAACCCTTTGATATGATCTCAGGGAGCCTGGGGGACGTGCTAAAGCTACCTTGGAACCCGCTACGAAATTAATCAGAAGAAAATAGGAGAAGTACGAAATATATCCCCCCCTCTCCACTACCACCACTTACATCCCCAAAGTTTTACAACGGGAAAAAGGAAAATGTGTAGCTTTGTTACAACTCATCTAATGTTACAAGTGTCCATTGGCGACGGCAGGTGACGTCTCTGTTCGTTTGTATCTCAATTTCGTAAAAAAATATAATTTACAGTATATTAATGCATATATGTAGAAAAAAAATCGCACGTGTCTGACACATATTTTGAAATGTTTTATAAGGTGCGAAGCCGCAAGGCTGTGCGTAGTGAAAGCGGGCAGATGTACCTGACTGTGTCTTCACTTGGGGAGCATCCATAGGGTACGTCACAACTCACACGAATCACATGATTTTTAAAACCTTCCTCCTTGTGACACACGTTCATCACACGTCTTGAGACAGGTGAGGTGATATTGTGACACTTAGATCTACGTATAAAATAGCTTCTCTATCCCCGTACCCTATTCGTTTATTAAAAGGCAATGCACCTGCAACGCTTCTGATGTTACAATAAGTGTCCATGGACGACGGCATTTATTTTTCATCGTCTGGTCTCGTCTGCTTGCTTGTTCAATAAATTTCATTAAAATAATAAATAGAACCTTGACGTTTTAAATTTTGGATTTGGAATTAAATTTACAAATTTTTAAATCGGAAAAAACTTGCACATACATTTGTCAACTCCCTCTCGTGTACTTTATGAATTCCCCTTGCCAATAGCTTTACGAAACCCTCACTTATAATATTTATTATTAAATCATTATTGACGGCAAACGAGACTTATTAAATTATTGCCAGATTATTAAAATTAATTAACTATCATATTGATCTAAAAAGTAAAAGTTAATAAATGAGGTCAAAGTTTTTGGTGCAGTCACTCCAGCCGTTACATTTTCAGATACTGTGTGTAACAAATCAAAGTTATAATTTAAACTATGAATCCCGTTCACTGTGAAAGTAGCAGTACTGAGAGAGCAATGTGTTTGAGGGGTCACAAATAATCGTGTCCGAGACACAAAAGCCCATTTTGGCGCCAGGGATGAGGGGGGAGGGTTCTACATACTCCAGCCTGGCTAAGATACACCAACGTGATATATCTCTCTCTCTCGAGCGTAATTATAATTGTCGATATCGACATATATCTATACTACCTAACATGCGTACGTCGAGAGATAAATTTGTCATTCGTAGACTAGCATCGTAAAAAACGTACTCTTCTCATATAATATGAAAATCTTGAATAAACTCGATAAAAATGTGTTTTCATGTGAGGGTTCGTAGACAAAAGTAGCACGGATTAAAACACAAGTCACGAAAAAAAAATTAATTTTGTCAACAGACACGAGAGAAAAAATTGTCATTTGAGGATCAGTAGAGATGAAGAGATAAACCGGTAACCGTCGAGTAAACGCGTAGACAAAACTATCACGATGGCTTATCTTAGCCCGGCAGGTCACAAAAAATTATTATCTAATTTGTGGATATACGCAATTTTATTTGGGTAATGATCCACCTTCGTTATCAATATCTGGAACCCGTCCGCCCTTGAGAAAGCATCATGAAGTTGGCCATTCAAGTTTAAAATTAAATTTACGCTTTCAGCGCTGTTGATTTTGTTTTCTTACACTGTATACTTATATCAATTAAAAATTCTAATAAAACCTTTATGCACATAATGCTTCAGTTGTGCACGTTAACGTATCAGCTACTTATCATTCTACAATCAACATCGTCTTGATGTTAAGGCGACACAATAGAATACCTTATCATCAATTATCTCAAATCAAAGCAAGCACTTTATCCGTCAATAATAGATTGTCGCTAAATACCTACTGGACCGGTCCCCCATCTCGCGAGATCATTGGATGCTGGACCCGCAGGCCCCGCCCACTTCACTCTGCGCCAATCGGAGCACAGAATCTCTACATAGCGCGGGCTACGCGAGCCTGTGTACGCCTCTGATTTCTTTAACATCGACCACGGAATAAATAACACTAGTCTTACATGTACGAGTATATTCCATGCCATGGGCTGTAGAGATATTTGAAAATGGAACATAGATTGCAAGCACTTTTTTTTTTTGTAAAAAATTAATTTTGCTTTTCAGCGTCAGTCCCAAGCAAGTTTCTTGACGAGAATCTAAGATCTAACCCTTGTTTGCTTGACGAGGATGGTGGTGAATCTTGAGCGGCAACTCAGTTTCAACCTCCATATGTGGTAGAGCCGACCTTGGTTGTGTGGTGACACATCCCTATCTTAGATGCGTTATTAACGAAAACAGACTTACGGTGTTTGCTCAGGTACCCATCTGTATAAATAGCATAAGCAGAAAAGTATCTGTATTCTATAATTCTATAATACGCAGAAGAGTATGGTGCTCTGCAGCCCAGGGTTCATTAAAAAAGGTCATATAGCTAGCCTAGGGGCGGCAGCCTCCTAACTCTAAATTTTATGCAAGAGTGGTAGGTAAAAAAAATTAACGGGTAGCCTGCACTTATACAAAATATAAATCCGGTACAAGTGTTTCAGTGTAAAAATCTTTTTGTACTCTACTTAGGAAATCTAAAGATCAAGCTTTTAAATGCATGCTCTAAGCGAGAAAATAGACGATTATCAATGATCATTGCTCACATCATCGTACACACAATCATGCGTAGTATGGACTTTGTAAACAAGCTGATCAAAGCGAGTATGGCTCTCTCGTCTCTACGGCTCCACGCGATCATGCTTGAGAGTCATCGCTTGTATACTCGCCGATTATGAATGTATAATAAATAGGCTTGCTCACGGATAATTAAATCCAGACCTTTTTCTCGGGACCTCCTTGCTTCGGTTCGGAGTGCCCAGTGTGCGTTTTTTTTTTTTTTGACATTCGACAGTGAACGCGTTTCGCTTTTACTAGAATTTTTATATGGGATTTGTACATGTGACCGTGAGCATCGCTAGGTGGCGCTGTACAAATCCCACATAAAATCCTATGTAAACGCGAAACGCGTTCACGTTCAAATGTTAAAAAAGTTCGATAAGTTCCGATACTACAGATTCGTACGTTGGTAGTCACTTCATTCACAGTAGGCCAAAAGTTAAATTATATGGACTAGAAAGTACTAAAGGCTAGCCCCTAGACACTCCGTCATCTTACGATATAGTTTTCGATATTAAAAATGTTGTAAAAAGGAAATGCATGACGTAATTTGAAAAATTATTTTATTTTTACTTTTAGAAATAATTATGACAATACATATGGAGTATAGAAACTTCAGCTACTGAGCACTAGATGTCACTTTTTAAGCAAAATAATACTCCATGTATGAAAATTAAAGTAAATGTGGGCTGAATAAATTCAAGAAATAATATGAATTAAATTATTTCTTTCATTTCTCTTAAACAAATTGTGTATCTAAATAATCAATAAATATTTTACAAATTATAATTTATTTGCAGTTTAATTGTATGAAATAAAATAAAGTCACTCAATCCACCACATTTACTTTGACAAAGTTCCGATTTGTAATTCCATATAATTTAACCTATATAAACGAGTATTTTATGTTTTTAATTATTTTGTTTGTCAATTTTAGTCAAGATAGCAACAAAAAATTATTGAAGATGGACCGGCAATACTTTCTTTCCAGTGTTTTGGATATTTTTTAAACTGACTTAGGAATTATATCTTAATACAAACCTAGCGCAGTTTCCCGACATGACACCTGTGTATCATTGGAAGCTGGGTGACATAGCCTTGGCTAGAATTTGTAAAAAAGTTTACGCAAAAGTGCAAGTAGTGAACAGCGAAAAAGGATTGTTTTATGGTGACAAAGGTAC
Organism: Cyclargus thomasi; assembly: GCA_026546445.1. Lineage (NCBI taxonomy): Eukaryota > Metazoa > Arthropoda > Insecta > Lepidoptera > Lycaenidae > Cyclargus > Cyclargus thomasi. Next base: position 22,056 of record JAOTAV010008176.1, on the reverse strand, counting down.
TCTTTATTTTCACTGTTTGTCCGATATACGTACACATAGGGAACACCAGAGTTTACATAGAAGCCTATGCCACTTAGGCGGTAAGGCCACTTAGGCGCTTTCTAAGGTTCATGGACCACCTGATCTTCTGATAGTTATGCTATTTATTATTATATATTATTATTCAAAGTTTACAGTCATAATTAATATTCGACACTAATCATAATGTAACAGTTGGCAAGAAATCTAATACATTCCTATTTTAATGCTATTACTAGAGTAGAAATTATAAAACTTTAAGTTGTGTGTGTCTCATAAGTTGCAGCACAGATATAGGTACTTTCGACCTTAATGCTTGTATGGGAATCCTATGAATTATCACTTGGTTATGTTGTATTATGTACAGAATGTCACTAAGATTTTTTTTTAATTATTTTAGTTATTCTTTCAGTGCTACACAGTAGAATTGATATCTGTATCAATTCTACTGTGTAGCAAGAAAAGAACTGCCCTCTGGGACACACAAATCCTAATGTGTTCATAGTTTATAACAAAAGAATAATTCAACCCTTTTATAGGTCACTTCTTCACTGGCTGTTGGCTCTTGCCCATGACTATGCTCCCGTGAAACTTTATGAACTATCCCCATTTTACAACATGTTTTGATTACTGCTCGGCTCTTATTTGTTCGTAGTGTAATGTAAATGGCATATAGCCTTTAATGGACTAATCAACACAAAAATATTTTTTAAATTCCAGCCAGTAGTTCTTGAGATTAGCATGTTTAAATAAATGAACTTTTCAGCTTTATATTATTATAGGTCATGAGCCAAGTATGGTCTCTATATGCCTTCACTATTATTTAAAAAAATTATAGTTTTAGGAATAGCTCCAGATGAAGATAGCATAACAGTTACAAAAGAGCTTTGCTACTATGTGGAAATTCTCCGCTCAGGGCGCAAGATGTGGATACCATACACATGTATGTATCTAGCTGAGCGTTCTAGGCCTTTCTATGGACCTTCTATGAAGAAATCACCACCAAAGCCAGAAAAATCCGACAAACCTACTCCTAAAAAGGTATTATTATGATAATATTATAATTTATGATATGATTCTTCCAATTAATTTTGTTAAAGTCACGCTATTAATTATTTTTTCAGAGAAAAATTAAAGAGGATCATGTGTTGCCCATCAACGTAAAACCACTGAAATCAAAAGAAGCAGACCTCAATGTTTCATTAGAAATTCGACACATGCCAATGAAACAAGGGAAATATGAGAATGCTTTTAATGAGTTCCTTAGACGAGGGAAGGAACAATTATTTGATGAGTTCTACTTTAACTTGAATCTTAATGACAAATTTAATGAGGACACATTGTATTATTTACGTAATGTAGATGCAAGTACAGAGGACAAGTTTGCTATGGTCATAGAGAATGTTGTATCGGATAAGGAAATTGACAATTTCCTCAGACAATGTTGGAGATACAATTTTGTTAACAAGCAGCCAGAAATTAAGGATTCTTCTGAGAGCACTGTAAGTATAATTTGCTATAATTGTATACTTGAAAATTGAAATCCTATATCTTCTGTTATTGTAATTAAACATTTTTTGACCCAGCCTCAGTCATAGCCATGGGAAAATGTTAAGTAGCAGTATTTTATTCAAAAACACATACATTTACTGTTGCCTATCATAACTAGAAAGTACAAAAAAACTTAATACAACATTTTAACTTTTACCATAGACATAATTTCTCTATGCTTTTACTCATACTAGTCCAATTACAAATTATAACCTCATTTTGTTAATTATAAAAGCAATAATTTAGTAACTGTTATGTTTCTTTTTTCAGAAATATATAGAAAAGCTTCCAATAACCATCCATGCTCCGTGGTGCCTTGTATGTGGTGATAAGGAGAAGCTTTGGGAGTGTACCAACTGTCCTGCATCTTTTCATATTCCTTGTAGAAAAGAGTGGCTTGTCTCAATAATTCGTGAGTTCTTTTCCTGTCAAAATTATTGTGAACAGGATTTTAGTAAATGTACTTTATTCTGTGACTGGATTACAATAACTTAAAGGAAACAAGAGTCATCTAGTTCTATATGCACAAATTGCTACGTAAGTTATGTACAGTAGTAGAACTAAAATTGGTCGCTAGATGTCACTCTCATATTGCTAGCGTTTTCTACATCGCGCTATCGAAAACGCGGCTCGCCGAATGACTATCGCCGCGAGCCACTCTGTAGTTATCGCTTCTCGGCCTTTTGGCTAAGATCAAAGTGTAGTATCTGTTCTTTTCAGCTTAATATCTGAAAGTTCCCGCACTGCGGGACCAGTATATTAAACTGATTTTTGTACCACGACGGGATGTTCGGGGCTCGCTCCACTCCCGTCACGGGTTGGCCCGGCATTGCAGTGCCGCTGGGATCGGCCCACATAAACCTTAAATACACCAAGTTCTATACTTACTAATGTATTCTAAGTCAGCTCATACAAATTCTCGTTAGAGAAATCCATGTACCATGAGAGAAATTGAAAGAGAGACAGTTGATGGAAATAGTTCATTTAATCGAAATATGAAGTCGGCTGAGTTTGAATGTCCGTAATGAACTAATAGCATTTAATGAAAATTAAAAGTATCCTATAAATTATAGTCTGAGTCAATTTACTCCACATTTTATCACAATGTGTTCAGTAGTTCTGGCGTGGTTATCCGACAAACACCCAAATATTCTTTTACATTAATTATTTATTAATTCTTTTAATTTAACAATTAGATATTCTTTTACAATAATCTAATACATTTTGTTTGGCGATTTTACAAAGAAGCGAAAACGTTTCGGTCTTGGCTAAGTCCCCTGATGATGACGTATTTCGAAACCGTATCTAATATATAAAATTCTCTTGTCACAGTTTTCTTTGCCATACTCCTACGAAACGGCTTGACCAATTTTGATGAAGTTTTTTGTGCTTATCCGGTATGAGAATATGCTATGAGAATCGGCCAACATTTATCTTTCATCCCCCTAAATTATTTATATGGCAAAACAATGTTTGCCGGGATCAGCTAGTTTAAATTATAGTAAATATTATTTATTTTACCATTTATTTCAGGCATATTTGCCCATATTATAAATAACTTACATATTATATATTATATATAAATAAGTCGGTTTTTCCTCCCTGACGATATAACTCCAGAACACATGAACCGATTTCCACGGTTTTGCATTCGTTGAAAAGATTTGTGGCAAAACAAAACAGAAAAAAATTCAAGAGAAAAGTTCAAATTGACGAAGTCGCGGGCAAGATCTAGTATTTTATACTAAAAACTAATACTAGACACGTATTTACTGCGACGTGGGAGCGGTGTTCAGAAGTCGTACTCTCTCTCGGAATCTCCTGTAAATGACTTCAGTCGGGCAGAACTACTTCTTTAAGAGATCCTCATATAATTATGGGTGCATGATTCACTTAGCATAATACAACATCCGTTTTCAGACCGAAAAAACCCTCCGAAAAAGGTAAATAAGAAGACAACTCTCATACAGAAGATACTCTCCAGTACCAGAACAATAAAATCTGTGAAAAAGGACAATGACAAAGAGAATTATAATCTGTGTCCGAGCTGCATGTGGGGGCCAAAAGTTGGGTAAGTATGATCTGTATGAAGTTACGATAGTTCATTACTAGCTTTTGCACGTGGAATTCGAAAAAATCGATAATGCTTCTTTAAAAACGGAAGGTTTTAAAAAAAATATATGTTATTGATTGTACTGTTGGTTCATGGTGGAAATTCATGCTCAACCTTAATGTAACACATTTTTTTTTCATGCACTATTTCCATTATATTCACTTCGACCGTTTTTGACAAAGTCATCATCAGGTAAAAGTCAAGAAAAAAAGACCAAAAGTAGCGAATTATAAATTAAAGGAACAACAAACATACAAACACTCTTCCATTTATAATATTAGTATGAATTATCAGGTATGATGACATAGTGTGGCACAAGCTTGGCTCGTGTCCGTGGTGGCCGGCGAGGATCCTCGCTCCAGGAGAGCTACCATCCTGTCTGCTGTCTCGCTCGCATTCACCACACCAGTGGCCACTCAAATATTACGGTAACTTATACATTTAAGTGAATTTTTAGTAAATAATGATTTTTGACAATATTTATTTTATTTATTTACATATTATTCCGCAAAATACAATAAAAATAATATATAAACAATAAATTCGCAGAATATTTTTAAAAAAATCATAATTTACTAAATTTTAAGCTATGGATTACCACAAAGTAATGCTTAATTCTAATAAGTGTTTTAGTATGTGGTGAAAATGCTTAAACATGTGGTAACTTAGAACAATGCTATTGCTATATCGATGCTTTGTTTTTTTTAGCTAGCTTTAAAATTATTGCTCGGCTTTAGGTTCAGCAATTTCAGAATTAAGTACTGCTTTTTATTGGGCAAAGTTAAATTTACCTACAAACTAATTGTATATTTAGTGGAATAAAAGAATCATTTTATAAGACCCTGATGTGATTGACGGACATCCAACCAATCTTATTTCAGGCACACTCAACTACTCTTGGGGCGACACAAATCGCATGTGCCTATTCCTCCCCAAGCACTTGGGCGCTCTTCAGGCGAAGGACGAAATGTTAAGGCAGGCTGTTTTGGACGCGTGTGACGATTACATCGCCGTGTATTTAACTTAACGATGTAGTGTATTCGCGTTGAGAATGTAGATATGGCGGCTGTAGACTCACAAGCGAGTACGAGCGAGACTAGACGAGTGCACCAATTTAAACGCTCGCACTCGGGCGGTCTCGCTGTGTCACGGCGAGTCTACAGGCGCCAAAAGGTAGAAAGTTGATTTATAGCTGATAGATAGTGGGCCTTCGTAATTTGTTCGGATTGTGTTATAGCTGAAACCAGGCCGACAGACCGCCCTTAATATTATAATTGACACAACCCGACCAAATGACGTGAGTCCGCCATCTCAATATAGTTCTACTTCTCTGTTAGTATTCCTGCATTCGAAGCGTGAATTAACTTACTCCAAATAAGAAATCTTAAATATTTTTTTTTCTTCTATCATAAATAATTCGAGGTTAGTACAAGTTATTCAGCGCTTTCTTTGGGCAAAAATACCATAGAATTGATATAATAATAGAGGACCGTTTGTCTAACTTTAAGCTGACTTAATGTATGGAGACTCGGTTCACTATGTTATTCCACATCCATGGTATTTTTGGCCAGAGAAAGCCCCGATTGACTTTATGGAGGCTGGTACACTCTCGCCGAGACACAGCGAGGCCGCCCGAGTGCGATAGTATAAATGGTGCAACCATTTACACTATCGCATCGCCTCGTCTCGCCTATCAGCCGCTTGCGTGAGTCTTGCCACGAGACTCTCGCCTTGAGTTGAGAATATTTTTGAACTTTTTTACTTCCTATTCTTGTGCCATCGATATTTTTATAATAAAATTCAAAGAATTGATGTTATATTTGCACAGGTCTGCAAATTTTACGTTTCTTTATGTTAAAGAGCATTTTGTTTAAAATCTATCACTTATACCATAAGTTGTAATCTGTATGTTTTATTCATTTAATATCGTATAAAATTATGTTTTAATAAAATTATTATTGAAATATTTTGTTACATTCAAAGTTTTAACGTGTTTGATCGTTTTTAGGAAATGATAACTTTGTTACTTGAAAATTTTTTGTCATTAAAATTTAAAATGATTAAATTTAATTTTTTTTTAATTCAAAATTAAACTAAATATTATAAAAACATATTATTTATTACATAAAAATAATACTTTTTACAATTTAACATTCATCTCGACTGGTA
>JAOTAV010008176.1:0-16105 GCA_026546445.1 Cyclargus thomasi | reverse complement strand
ACTAAATATTATAAAAACATATTATTTATTACATAAAAATAATACTTTTTACAATTTAACATTCATCTCGACTGGTAAACATTTGCTATTATTGTACTTATATTAAATGCGTTACGAGTTAGATAATGTATCAGTTTACAGACAGACATATCATCTATGTACAATTGTCACAATATTGGTAGCTATCTAACAACATATAATTTAATTGTTTATAAAAAGTTTTCTTTTATACCTTCCATTCAAAAATTATAAAATACAACTTAAAAAACAAGATGTTTACTTTCTAAATATAGTTTTAAGGAATAAATTTATGCTACTGAGACAATAACATAAATACAGTCTGCAGGTAAACGATTGTAAAAGACTCGAGGCTTCACCATTTCCTGGCAAGCGCGTTATAGGCTACCCACAAGTTATTTGATAGCCGAATAAGTTGCGGTTAACCTATCAAACACTTATCTGGTAGTGGTGAAAGATGCCTTGAAAATTTCATCAATATCATTGACTCTTAATGTTTACTAAAAAACTTACACATTATGTGTTTGCCAGTTTATATTGATCTCAATGTAAACTAAAAACCATGAAGTTACTTTTCATTTGGCAGCATTATAGTCATTTTTAGAAATCTGATAGCATTTTGTTTTAGTCTACATTTATTTCAACAAACTGACGAAATTAACCTATAAATATAAATGAAGATACACATAATTATAATGTATAAGATTCTGTATTACAGTTAAACGTGCTACCTACATTAAATGAACATATTATATTTTAAACACAGTAATATCATCACAGACAAAGCACTTGTATACATGAAAATGTGGATTGTTCTAGAACTATCAAACATATACTTCTGACTAAAATCGTGCTTTATAACAATTTACATTTCTTATGACAGTTTTGATTAGTGTTAAAAACCTATTACGATTATTTTTTTATTGTCTTTACACTTAAAAACGTCCATTCAATATTAAAAAGGAGTTAAAATTCTAGTTGTGATATAACATATTATCACACAGATTTTAGAAATCAACATTTAATTGTAAATTGTTGAATTAAGTAACCAAAGGCGCGTCGTTGCGCTAAAAATTCTTTGGTCCTTTACTAGGACACAAAGTCTCTTTATTCAAAATTTCAGCCCTTTTTATAATTAATAATATTAGTAAGGATTTTATAGCATTTTAAATCAAAATAAAAACGAACGTCGTAACTTGGCACAAAACATCATATAAATTGTCAACATTTGTATGAAATTTGGTGCCTTATTTTGAATCGACCATAATTATATTTATCCAGAACACTTCTTTTAATAAGGAACATAGTCAATTGACGTTTTTTTTTTAAACAACTTACTCCTCACACTCACTTTACGCATACTAAATTTCAATATAATAATATCAACAACTCTTCAATTTCCATGGAAAATGTATAAAACACAATACATTGTCACTTACACTCAACTATGTACAGAATTGTCCTAAACTAGCCTAGTTGCCGGGCCCGATGACCAGCGCGCTCACCGCGAAGAACAGAAACACTATACCACCGATTATTGTCACTGAAATGAAGAAAAATAAAACAATTAGTTATACACGTATATATAAAACTATGTAACCTAGTTGGAGCCTTTATCTGGTCTATATTTAACTGGTGGTTGAGAAACCAAAAGCTTTAATAGAATCACAAACACTCTAATGGAACAATATATTGTTAAAATCCCATTTAAATTGCCGTTTAGATACGTAGAGGAAAAAAAAGAACATTTTGACATGATATGATCAAAAAAAATGCATTGGTATGGATTGAAATATTAATTTTAGTCCAAACTAATGAGTGAAAATGTTCCATTTCTTGCAATAATAAAATTTTACGTTAATAAACTGTATAAATTATAAAAAAATCTCCGCAAACATTCGGCGATTCACCCCCTACATTTTTTTAAACGCCTCAAGTGATTTTAACTCTCGAACCTATGTCAAATTATACGAAATCACATAAAACTTATATGGAGAATAAAAATAAAAGTAATTCAGATTATCATCCTAGGTTTGTGGTCACAAGTCGCGCGGCACAAGGTTATTATGAGTTCGTTTATAACTTTGCGGCGTGTTAAGATGAGCCACGTTGCAAATCACAATACATAATATAAAAACCACATTTTCAAATTGAAGACATGAAATAGATGAAGTTATAGATAGCTAAATATCTTACAACATAAGATTTTTTTTTCTTATTAAATAAATTAAATTGTCGACTTAACATTACAAAGTAAAACATAAAAGTATAAAAACTATTAAAAGGAAACCTTTTCCAAATCGTCCCCAACTAGCTGAGTACCAAGCAAACTAATAGCACTGCCCCATTATAACAATTACTCTTTTTTTTTTTTATAATTTTAAAAAACCTTGTAACTTGTTTACTTCATCATCTCAAAATAAGATGATAAAGTAGGAAATTTTTAACATTACATTATGTAGATTCTAGACCTAGCCAAACATTGAATCTGCATTTTTTTATTTCAAATAATTTTGCCTATAGCTAACAATTTTATGCAAAATTGATAGTGTTCAAAAATTTTAGTTATCGGCTTCTTCTACTCATGTCCTCAATAATTATGTTGTAATGTTGCACTTTACAACATGTCAGTTAAGCGAACTGATTCACGTCACCGTTCGTCTCTGATTCGGAAACATAACGTGCGACCACTGGTCAATGCTTAACGCGGCGAGTACAATAAAGTACGTCGCACGAATTCGAATCCGAGTCGAATTGCACAACATCTTCAGTCAGAAAGTTGAAATTTTTAAAATTTTATTTAAAATCCAGGGCCAGCCTAAGAACCAATGGTTGCATAAAGTTTCAGAATCCGAATCGAGCTAAAACCGTGAATCAAAACGCTGGTAAATGAAAGTTTCACGACTGACGGCAATAATACCTTTGAGCCTGACCGCACAATTTCCCTAATGCTAAACAGAAAATTTCGGAAACTCCGCCATGATGGTGGCGTCCGAATTATTCCGATCAGAAATTCTCCAAATATGCGTCCGACCTTAAAAGTGTTCCACTCACCAGTTCTGACAGATATCTTCTGCGCCACCATTCGTCCGCCGATGACGGCGAGTCCGGTGCACAGCGCGTGTCCCAGGGAGCCCCCCACCACAACGCCGTACGCGTTCTCCCTCGTCGCCAGCACCACTGTGGCCACCTGAGACCTGTCCCCCCATTCCGCTAGGAAGGTCAGGGAGGCGGCCTGTAGTAGCACCTTGATCACCGCGTTCCGTCTCCGCCGCCTGCTCTCCGCCTGGCCCTGCTCTAACATATCTAATGTTTCCTCCTTCTCCTCCTGAAATGTAAAAAGGGGTTGGTCATTTTCTTTCAATCCGCACTGAGGTTTGACTAGGCAAGCTCAAATTATAATTAAAAGCCTCGATACTTTTAGGGGATTTTCAGGTTATTCGATATACGTAATAAAGTGTGCATAACGAGGTGCGCTCTACCTAATATTAAAAATGTAATAAAATAAAATTCAGAAAAAATAAAAAAAAAAACCTCTCAGCCTGATATCGCTAGCAGCAATCTCTTTCAAGAAACCTACTTTTCTGCTACAAAAGCTGAAGCAACTTAACAGTTTCCTATTATATTAAATAACTAAAGTTTCGCTTATTGGAAGTTTTAACATTTTAGCCAATGAGAGACACTATGGGCAGATGAAATCCCGTTGAAAATGATTAACAACTAGCTGTACCTATGTGTTAATCCAGAATATCACCTAGCTCCATGACAAATTTTAAACCAAATCGGTCCAGCCGTTTAAGCGTAAAGAAGTAACAAACATACAAACTTACAAACTTTCGGATTTACTATATTAGTAGGATACGCACCACCCAGGAGTAATTTTATTTTAATTACTCCTGGGTGTACAAGAATTTGTTTCAAATTATTATTGATCCTCCAATTCCTAGGTACCTAATGCTTACAACAATTAAATGATAATAATCTTTTTTAAATATTACATCTATTATTACCCGAGTATAATATCACTATAATAGGATGCGATGAAATACAACAAAGGTACAATTAAGACGTGGGAAAACATACAATTCGATGTTCATAATAAATGAACCTACATACAAACGCCTGATATACATGCCAAGCATGTGAATTCTATTTACTTAATATAAATGGGTGCAAAATATACTATTTATTTAGAATTCAAACAAAATAAATAATGGGTAACAATAAACAAAACAGCTCAAAAAACTTGACCAAATAAATCGCTGCAAGTTGACACAGTTTTAATGACAATTGACATAATTTTCACAGTTAAAAAAACTTGATTGTTATTCCTCACAGTATAGTTTGACGTTTCTATCTAACGTGTTGGTCAAATCTTTCTCCAATGCTGAATTCCTTTAATTGTAAGCTAACTTCAGGCATACATGATGGGTGCAAAACCAAATTCAAAACGCTAAGCTGAAACAAAACGGCTAGGTGATTTCGGACAAAGATTCACCCTCAACGGTACAGGCTGAGAGGGACTCGGGAGAGAGTCCTCAGGGGAAGCTATCGGAGCTAGCCCCGACGGCTGCGGGCCTTCCCTCCGGGATAGCCCATCGGGGGAACGCGAGGGCCCCGGATATTCTACCGACGCTTCTTCCGCCGATTGGGAGCGCTCATTATCTGAACCCTGCATCATTTTTGGCTATTAACAAAGACGTCTCTCGAAGAAAATTCGTGGTCATCGTATAATTATCATAAAGGAATTCAACATTTCACTGATCGTCGGAACCTCGAAAATACTTACGTGTCTAAGGATGATACGTGGATATCAATGATAGATATGATAGGAACTCGAAATACTTATAAACTGACAGTCGGATTACGATAAGCTCATCCTCTAAAGTCTAATTGTTGACGAAATATCCGCGAACGAACATCTTATTGGTTGGTACATTGTTTTTTATCATCAGTAGGTACATAATTAATTACCTACCGACTATCGTTCCCTGAGTACCTAGTAGGTTGTATAGAACTGTTTTTTTTTTGTTCAAAACACTCAAAATGTTATGAAATTCCAGTTATACGAAATTTCTATGACTTTCTTAAAACAGTAAGTCTAAACAAAGGCTATAAACTTTATCTTTATTATAATATTATGGTATGTATTATGGCATGGTGTGTAGATAATAATTATCTAAATTTTAGGGAGGCTCGTCGTCAGTTTGCGATACACGTTTATCTGTAATATTACGCAAAGTATCACCTGATCTTCTCTCCTCTTCAGTTCGCTTTGGACCTCTTCTAATTCCTCCTGTCCCTCGTTGGGGTCCATCTTCCATCCATCCCTGAGCATCTTGAGGCCGAATATCAGGAAAAGCGCTGCGCTTATGTAGTGCGTGTACACTCTCGGAATAACAGTGGCCACCCAGCCGAAAGCTGCTGACAGTATCGTCATAAACACTAGCGCAGATATAGCTCCTGTGAACACTATGAATCTAGGATGCTTCATAGCCATAATCGCAGCTATGAAGAACGTCTTGTCTCCGAGCTCTGATACTATCACCACTGATATGGAAGCTATGAACCCCTGTAGAAAACTCCCCTGCACCGCCGCTTTCTGTAACAGAAAACATTTTATGTTATGACGAGATTAATTTTTTACGTACCAAATAATTTAAGGGATATCTGAGCCATAAAATTCAGGCTCCAAAGTCCCAGAATGCCCGCCTAAATAAGCTATTTAATATGATAGAAAAGCCCTCACCCCGCATAAGAATCAAGATTCATATAAACCCACCCTAAACTCCCCACACAAGCAAAACGAAGATACACTGAAAACATATGGTCGTGACTGGTGTCTTATGGTTAGTCTCATTGTGTTTTTCCTTTTTGTCGGTCCTTAACAACTAATTAAAAAGTAGGTAGGTACTGAAACATTCCGCAATTAATAAAACATACTTCTTAATACTTTTGTCTCGAACAAACATTTCGTTTGCCGATAAGGAGTTATCAAAGAGTATTATTATTAAAACAGTTACAAGGAAGTAGGACACCGAGATCTGGTTACGTGGTCTACATTACGCTGGTTTAGTTTATTTTCGTAAGCATTTCTCGAGTTTTTGGTAGATGTTTTTAGATTAGTGGATCTGGAGGTACAATTTAGTAGACGTGCAATCTTCTGAAGTTTATCACAATTTTTAAAACTTAGTACTTAAAAATTTGAAACGCTGATTTCATTGAAAATAGCAACTCATGATCAAAAGATCATGCTCTTAATCTTAATTACGGGCCTTAGTGACCATCGCATTATCGATTGGTGGTTTATTTATTTATTTAATGATATTGGTGACTTTGTAATTCTTATTGGTAAATTAAAACTTTCCCGGAATTCTTGGAATATGAGAGCAAGATGGAGCAAAAATAAGAAAATAAAAAAGTATCGTTTAATTAATTTATCTAAAAATGATTGTATCTAAAGAGGATAATAAATACAAAAATAATTTATTGTGTTGTGTATGTATGAGTGTTAATCTAATTAATTTATCTAAAAATAATTGTATCTAAAGAGGATAATAAATACAAAAATAATTTATTGCATTGTGTATGAGTGTTAATCTATTTATTGTCTGTAAGACCTTGATGGATGAGCCCGTCAATAGAGTACTATCTGACCGGTTGATTAGACAACACACCACCCTGATTATCAGACATCTTCAGATTATTGTAAGTCACTATCATTGTAAAGGTATCTATTTATCGATATTTAGTGTAAACACCCCAATAATAATTTAATACAGACATTGTAGCGAGGCAACATTATAATTGTATTGTATGTTACCTCTTTGGTAGGCTCTAGAAGTTTATGTCTTGTTTACACTAAATTGAATTTTAACTTAATTTTAAGTAATTTAACTTGCCACTTGCTACTAGATTTGGTGTTTACATGAAGATAAATTACTTAAAATTTAGTTCACTACTTATCTACTTAACACGTGTAAACCAGACAGGCGGGACGAACGAGCAATAGACTATGCGCGTTGCCTGAGAGACGAGATTTTCCTGTGTGCTACCGTTTTGTTCACATCGTATTTCGTTGGCTTTTCATATAATTTTGTTGATGTTGTTTTTAAAGTCTTTGGTGTCTTTTGTTCATAAAAGTTTCGTGGCGAAATATAAAACTGAAAGCTAGCCGTTTTCTTTTACTCTAACGCACTACATTAGGCAAACGCTTATGTTTTGTAAATGTAAAAGTTTTTTTTGAACGCTTGTAAACAGATTTTGTTGAAATTTCGTTGTGTTCGGTGAAGTTAGGGCATCGAGCATATAACCAATGCTCGATGAGTAAGGGGATTACCGAGCATAGGACCAAAAGAGCGAAAATGTTATTGGTTTTGTTCGGAAAAAAAAATCGTCCAAAGCCACTGCGCTTTGATTGGTCGGAAGTATCGGAGTGCGTACACGCAGGTCTCTTATTGGTGTGTAAAGTTTTAGTACGAGCCAAAACACTGATAGGTTTCGGACACGGATGGCTCACGTTACTTTCGGGCTTTATTTACTTCAATACGGGGAAAACCGCGAAAAACTCTAAAACAGTGAAAACGAATGGATGCTATAATGACGTCAATAACATTAGTTTTCTGTGATTGAACGTACGGACAAAACTGTGTCACAACTCACAACACTCGTTTAGTAATATAATGATTCGCACACCGGTTTTGGTGACGGTGGCCGGTTTCATTGAAACCAGGTTACGTAGGTGTAATTTTATAGTGAGACATCTCTCTCCCTTTAGCCTCATAACCCAGTGGGACCGATGACCGACACGACTGGCGAGGATCGGGCGCAGGACCGACTTTTTACATGCCCAACCGACGCATGGATCATCTTGACTCGTCAGTCCTAACCAAACATGGAAATAACATGTTTGCAACGCGGGAATCGAACCCACGATCTCCGAGTCAAGAGCTGAACTCTGTACCACTAGACCACGGAGGCCTTATCACTCGTGTGGTTACTATACAAGCATCATTTACCGCGGTTAACCAACACCACATAATTACCCTTAATTGTTATAATCAGCTTATTAATAAAACCACACATCATTGTGCATGAATGTCTCTATCTATTGACTAAGCAACCATTTTACCATTTTAATCATCTATATAATCATTATACAAATTATTAATATTGCAACTAATTTTCTCTTATTGAGAATGTTAATTATTTGTATAATTTGACATTTCCACGCCCAAATGGCAAGAAATGTTGACACTTTCTGTAAAATAATAACACCTATATTATGTAAAACTAATTTCTGGGAAATAAAGATTGATTGATATATAAACATTTTTGTCCTGAACTATTCAAGCATTTAGGATTCAACGTACAGCCTACACCGCTGGTCGTAGAAACATGAAATTTGGGTGTAGTGTCTTTTGTATGACAAAAGTGTCTAAGAAGAAGAGATTTTTCAAATTTTATCTCCTAAGGGGGTTAAAGTTAGTATGGGAGAACGCGATTCCGCGGTCCGATTCGATCCTAAATTTAAAAAAACATTGTTTGATACATTTTAGGGAAGAAGGAGGAAGAATCCATAGTTCTTAGAATATCCATACTCATATTATAAACGCGAAAGTGTTCTCTGTGTGTCTGTGTCCTCTTCACGTCCACACCGCTAAACCGACTTTGCTGAAATTTCCCGGAGAACGACATAGGATACTTTTTATTCCGAAAAATGCATGGTTCCAGTGCGATTTTTAACAAAAAATTAAAACCGACTTCCAAAGGAAAAAACTAAAATAGTACAAAAGAAACGAAAAAGTATTAGATAAAATTTATTCTTTAATAGTGCCTGTTTCAGAATTCGGTGAGGCATCAGCCTATTTCCGTACACAATCTTCATTATTTTAAAGTCGATACCAGCTAACATGTCATGATTTGTCTAAATTTAATTTTTTGACGGTACCGACTTCCACTTGACCCTGATTCACGTTGTTCAATTCGACTTGGATTTGAAAACTTCACCGGGCGAGATCCTCATTATTATTGTGTCTCGCCTTCATTATCGGCGATTACGAATGAAGGGACGCGAGCTGCGAGCGGGATCGTGTAAAAGGCATACTCTGCTCGCCGATCATCTTCCATGATCGCATTTCATTAACTCGACAAGTACAAACTTGCATGACCATAGTGACGATTGTTAACATAGTAAAGCCTTTTACATCGTGTAATGATTGGACCGTTTCAATAGGTAATAATAACATTGAAGTCCTACTGCTTATTTTATGTATTAAGTGAATATTTTCTGCAACATATTTTTGTATTTCGTTGTTCTACATAATAAACTATGAATACGACCGAGGAATGCGTCAACCTCATGAAATAATCTTTTAAATCTGAGCTTATCAAAAGGTATTTTAGTTTGAAAAACAAATAAAAGTTGATTAGTTCCTTTTTCGTGCTATATAAGCCATTGTTGATAAAAATCACACATCGAGCAGCAATTTGGGTACAAACTTTGACTTGTTTTTATGTGTTTTCTAGTGATATGCTTTAATATAAATAAATGTGATTCCTCTGGCATATTATTCACGACGAAAGATTTTAAATATTGATTAAAATAAGCATGATATCGCTCATCCTAATGGACACTATAGCGAAGTTGACAAGCGGAAAATGGCTACGCGCTGGCCGGCAATCGCAGAGTCCCTAGTATAGTACATTCATGATTATAAATCTTCACGCGATCAACGATCATTGCCGATTTGGTGTGTAGAACCTGCGTAATAGACGGTCGCCGCGCCAACGATAGCACATAATGTTTTCGAATCGTAGTCAAACGGAAACTTAAATCAGCCCACAGGACGAGCTAACATCCATATTACGTTAGCTTGTTCTCTGGATTATCTACTAGTCCATTCACTTCATATACGAAATCGTGCCCCGTTTACTAGATCACCACAGGACCGATCGTAATTTATATAAAAATTACAATGAGTTTTAGAAAAGGACCTACCAGTTTTTTTTCCCAGATTGCGTATAGTCCCACCATTGCAAACTAAATTCTAGGCAATAGGTCACATGCTTTATATGAGGAGGAAAAACTAGTACTTTCTGCTAATATATTTCGTTATGGGTCGTAAGTCGGGGACTCTGAGCTCATATTATCAAATTGTTTTCTTGGTTGGATACCCCGCTGCCGTTTTTTGTCACAAAGGAAGGATATACAGTTGTAAAAATATGCAGTGGGCCAAAGGCGCCAAAGATTTGACTCCATCCAACGTCATTAGGGAACAATTCATAATTACCCACACTAGGGCAGCCACTAACCAGTTACATAGTCGGTAATCATTATTATTATGCAGATTAACCCGCAACGAGAACACCACATCCGACCAAGATCACCTTGAAAGGTATGTTAACCTAAAATATATTAACATATCACCTTAACTACAAACTTAACTCTGTATATTAATTTCAAAGGATAAGCCAAAAATATTCGATTTAAGTAAGCCCAAGTGAAAATATTTATAGCATTACAGAACATTTATGAATTGTCCGGAACGAAAAAGTTAAAAATATGTTTTCTTAATATTTAATTAATTAGATTAGTTTTTATAGGGTGTGTTAAACTTAAACTTTTATCAATGTCTAGGTAGAAAGATCATTTTTAGCTACCAGATACCAAAAAGGTAAAGTTATCTATCTCTATCTCTTTGAAGTGCGCCACTTGAAAATGGGAAACCCAGAGTCTTCTTATTTTTTGTGCGTCACATGCAACTGAGGGTTCCGTAAAAAACACAAATTTTTAATACTTGAAAGATAAGAATCTCCTAAATCATATATCTCTAAGGGACTATTATATATAAGCCTGTTGTTGGCTGTTATCAGACATAATTTAAACAGTCATTTACGTAAATTTGGTAGTTCGTTCTATCTTCTACATCTTTATGTATAAAAAACCGACCAAGTGCGAGTTGCACTCGCGCATGAAGGTACAGTTTAAGTTTTAATATATAAAAAAATTTAAATTTATAAAAAAAAAACATAAAATAAAAATGTGGAAATGGTGAGAATCAAACCCGAGCCCCATCGTACTTAATTAGTTAGCCACTCCGACACGCCGCTGATGATAAGCGCGTCGAATTTATCGATACCATTATGAAAGAAAGGACAACGCAGAAAACAAATTTGTTGTATTAGAGCCCGCTTTAAACATTAAATTTATTTTATTTTCGATATTTGTTGTTATATCGGCAACAGAAATACATATTCTGTGAAATTTTTCAACTCTCTAGATATTACCGTTCTGGAGATACAGCCTGGAGACAGACGGACGGACAGACAGATAGACGGACAGACATCAAAGTCTTAGTAATAGGGTTTTTACCCTTCGGGTACGAAACCCTAAAAATTACGGTTCCGGTACACTATTAAAGTGGCGATTCTAAAAAGCACAGCGCGTGACATGTAACTTGAAAGATAGGATAGGATAGGTTACATCTCAATTTCGCAACGGACGTTGGACACTCTTAGGGTGAATCAACTTTTTTTTGTACCGCAATTTCTGCCTTTACGAGTTTAAACCGTAATAATTACTTATTACTAATACCTAATTTAAATCTAATCATATACACAGTAACTTAATACTTAGAGCAATATTATAACCGAGAATTTGAGAAAAAAGTACAGTTCTTATATGTTTACAAGCAGTTGCCCGGGGACAAAAAATGTCCTAGAAATTGTATGAATAATAAAAATATGGTTTTGTCCCCTGGACCACCGACTTTATACATAGAAATGTTTTGATTTAGTAATTATTTAGTAAATTATCGGTTAAGCTATTTCATTGGCTATCGAATAAACTTATTTTATCGATGAAAAATACGCTGATTGACTTTTTATTCAAAGATTTGTCTGGGACAAGAAAAAGTTAATTCACTCAGATATACTCACCTTTTTTTTTACCTGTCTAATTATTATGATTCTATTATTTTAACAGTACAGTTAGGTTGTCATTATTCACTTTGTGGTCGTAATTCATGATTATCGATTATGGTGAACCTAGGTAATAGTTTAGGTCACCTACCAATCTAGACCTGTCTAGGCCACAAGCCGCGCCTCACGTAGACCGCTCTGACGTCACACCTTCGTGTTACTATCGCCTACCTCGTGGTAGTATATTCTGTTGTCAAGTCAAAGTACAATAAAACGCATATACAAGATTCCCTTACCAATAAGCTGTATAGAAATCTTTGGTTACTTCGAAAACATATTTCGAATCTTAATTAGCATCAATAATAAAAGAATAATATTCTAGTTTGTGAAATGTATGAAATTGACTTGTAATTCCTGCGGTATATGAAATCGCATCTTTTGAGGTTGTAAAATGTTTACATCGACGTGCGACTGGCTGGCGACACAGATCCGGTGTACCGGGTTATTGGTGGAGTAATAACATCGAAACGTATCTAGCAGTGACCATGAAACTTCCGTTTTTTATGGGACATCTATGGCATATAGGGTTGCTACAATTTCCCGTGGGATTTTCTTTTAAAGTGTTGTTTGTTAAATTTCCAAGTATATAGAGTAAGTAGATATAACACATCCCTAGTTATTTCTAGCAAATAGTGCTGTCTAGAATATCTGATGACTCTGTATCAATCAGTATGTCTGTAACACTTGCGCTGGAATCACTGAAAATTCATCAAAACATGACTTCTCTGTCTCGATAAGCGGATTGGGCAGTGTTCCATGCGGGTTCTCCCGCGATAAACTTAATTTTGGGTGAAAATCTCGTTAAGGACAACCCTGTATAAACATACGTACAAACTACTGTATAAGGTACGTGCGGAAAGCTTGCGATATCGAATATTGAATTCGCGAGCTTCCGTGGACCTGCACTCGAATGAATCTCGTAATAGGGATGCGCCGTCAAATTTTGTAATATATCGATATTCCTAAATCTAATATCCGTTCGCCGCGAATCTTTCAGATTGAACATATCACTTGCATTGTATGTAACTGCGGATTTTATCTTGGAATAAGTTTTGGTAATAAATGTATAAAATATAGTCAATTTCTTTTTTATGTATCGGTATTTAAATCAATTTATTCAGAGTTGATAAAATGCAGTATCAGGAAGTCAAAGACGTAAATGAACAATCGCGAATGAAATACCACAATGAAAAAAAAAATAATGTTATTAATTGAATAACAAGTTGTGGTATATAAAGTTGTCATTGTACATCACTATGCGGGTGTGCTCATACGCGGAAGCAATAAATCGATAAATAACGATTTTTATGAAGTTGCACCCGGGACGAGCGAGAGAGGGGACGTCGAAATATCGATATGTGTTATATCGAACGAGCGCGAGCAAAACAAATAAATTCATAATTTATTATAACCATTCCGCCCGTGTAATTGTTTAACCGTGGCGTGCTTTTATAATCTATGCATTTTATGAGTACGTGAGCTCTCGTTGATATTTTATAATACTATTTTTCCTTTGTATCCGTTTTTGATAGTAAAACAACAATGCATTTTGTCAATAAAATCTCGGTTTTATCGTATGAAATTTTATAAACGTGATGTAAATTTTTATTTGTGTTTCTATTTTATGAACTCGTAGTTATTGTTCACAATGTTACAGGGCATATTTACGAGCCGGCGACTTATATTAAATTACTTGACACAATCTAATCGGCGGAACGGAAAATGTATTTTTTAATATTTCGAAGCAAAATGAAGCTGAAATTCCGCGCATTGTTCACGGCATTATTTTTCGTATCTAAAAATAGAAAAGTTGAAAAGAATAAAACGGATACTGAATTTCAATTTTTGACAGAAGAAAAGGTGATGGAAAGTTATTCATTTGTTTGATTTTAGGAAAACATAATACTATATTATAAACAATTTTACCTATACGAGTATAGGCATGTAGTTTTGAGCTTACTTAATAATATATAACATAGTTGATAAAAAATAACTACATTACTAGTAATTATGTATTTCCTTTTACATGTTCGCGTTTTTTACTAAACGGTAAAAATAAGCAGTAGTAATACTACATTTCCCGTTACAAAAACGGTTAATTAGGAGCTGGGGTGACGTCACAGCGGTAATAAAAACCTCCATATTTCACGGGGAAGTCGAGCCCGCCTCGAGAACAATACCGGCCGTTCGGTAATTTATGTTACCTTCATAATTCCTATACAGGGAATTTATTACCGGGAAATTAATTTGCCGCCCGCGCCCGGTAATCCCGCATCTGCGCTCTATCGATACAATTACACGCACATCACTAATTTCATTATCATTCTTTTCCTTTTTTTTTTAATCCTTGCGGTTGGAAGATGGATAGGTGTTTTAGCCGATCCTTAGAAATATCAAATATCATTTAGGCTTTGTATGTTTTAGATCTAAATTCGATTCTACAAAAGACGGTCTTGATAGTAAACCCTTAAAAAGAGGTTTTCTAGTTGTAGGTCTTCAAAATCAGACAACGCCTTTATGATTGGAGCTTATAGACACTCGGAATGAGTGTCTAATCCACCGGGTGACTACTCTGCTCGTTTTCTATTTTCAACGGAAAACCCAACATTCTTTGCATCAATGATTCAGATATACGTGACATTTCGAAAGCCTTTGTTTCGAGTTGACGTAACAAAACGGAAAGTAATTTCAGCAGATCACCGACGTACAAAGTTCTGAGCCCTTTTAATTTGTAAATGGACATTTTTCATCCCGACGGCTGCGCTTTCCCAGCTTAGTTAGGGCTTACGTACAAACATACATGCATGTCATACGAATTCGTTCTGTGTCTCTACGTGATATGTAAGTATAGTCTATTTGTTAGCACGCTTGAGCCTGTGTTGTACACACAAAACTGTTAAAAATTTCCATAGTAAATTTACTAAATTCGTGTAGGAAGTTATTACGCACCACATTTTTAGAAATGTGAAACTCAGTCATGCAATTTTACTACACAATTTATTACAGAATATTTGTAAAAATGCTACCTACTTCGTATTTGAGCTATTACAAAATGTAATATTGTGTGTAACAAATGCGTGTTTAAATTCCAATACAATACAAGACTTTGTAATTTTAGGATGCATTTGCGTAGTAAAATTGTAGTAAATTTACAAAAAATTTTAACAGTGAACGTATGGCGAGTTAACAGACAAACATAGGCAGGGGTCAACGCGTAGACATTCTGAAATTATTTGTGTTAAAATGAATAAGGATTTCCATGATCTAAAGAGGAAAATCAGTGCTCAAGTGTGCAAGATAACTAGGAAAGCACCATAGACACTCGCAACATTAGAAGATTTGCAGGTGCGTTGCCAGCCTTTTAGGAGGGGGTAGGGAAAGGACATAAGAAAGGAAAAGGAGAGATGCGGGTTACACTTGACGAAACACAGCTTAAGCGGTGTCTCACGCCGGTTTTCTGTTAGGTTGAGGATGTAAAATATAATATGTCCGTGATATTTCAAAACAAAGATATGCCTATAGCAATCACGGAGTATGTACCTTTCTAAAGGAGCGCGTCCACTGCACCGGAATCGAAGCGTACGGAGCGGACGTGACGTCGTCATTTTCAAAATACTGCTGGCGTGCGTCCACTGCATTCGGATTCAGCTTCGATAATTTAGTATATTAAGACATCTATGAAAATGTCAATAAAAATCATCAGAGACAATAGTATAAAAAGGCTTTCTAAAGAAGTTTGTCTATGTGAACTTCATACTTTAAGCACATCGCTAATACGTCAAAAACGTCAGAATTTGAGTGAAGCGTTCATTTCGGATGACAACGTCAGGAAAAATACCGGTCTCTAGTGCAGAATTGCCTTTCTCCAAAACTCTGACATCGGCAACTCACAAAGGAGCCATTTGTCATAAAAATGAAGAAGGAGTTTTGGCGGGGATTTCAGAGAGTGACGTGAGTTTTGTATTTTTTGTTAAATTTGTGTTATTTCAGTTTGTAATGTGTGATAATGGTAGAATATCAAATATTACATATTCGTTGTTATGCACAAGTGTGGACAAGTGATACAAATTCAAGAAACGTGCTATTTTGTGTTCCCCTCCAAAAC
>JAOTAV010008166.1:0-28608 GCA_026546445.1 Cyclargus thomasi | reverse complement strand
CCGTGGTATCACTCCGGTCGAGCCGGCCTATTCGTGCCGAAGCATGGCTCTCCCACGGCAATGAGCATCCGTAATATGATACTTGAGATCGGAAAATATCTCAAAGTCTAACCTTATACTTGGCCGGGTTTTTGCCACCGTGCACGTTCTGCGCACCTACATTGCACCCAGGAAATAATACATGCAAACATTTCACATCTGTCATAAAGTTACTACAAACCTGGCAGAGGCGTGAAGTTAGCTGAACTCTGCAACATGTTAGACATTTTATGATCTAATTAAACTAAGTTAGACATGCGGTACCTAGAAATCTAGTGTTTATTTTATAGCACTAGACTTCCTGGAAATTAGGATTCGAGGAAAATTGTAATGGTGATTTTGTCATAAGCTAATTTACGATATAATCGTTCTGTAATCCGCTTCTTTACCGTTTAGGGCATGTGTTTTATAACATTTCTAAATGTGTCTGTCTGTTTGTTACATCTCTACGAAACTAGTGTTTAATCAATTAAGATTCGGGGGCCTTCTTTGGAATATTGAGAACGAAAACACGACAAAAAGGGACAGCGAATCTTGATAAGTTAAATACGGCTTAAATATTTTTATGAAAGAGGGTTAGTCACCCAAACCAATTTTGCCCCATATGATTAGGATTACCATGGTATAGAAACACTTCGACTTCCATAGCTGTATCATTATAATCTTACTTTTGTATTAATAAATATATTTAAACCGTGTTAAACTTATCAAGGTTTGCTGTAACTTTCTGTCGTGTGACATTTCAATAAGTCAGAAAAGGGTCTTCATTAGTTAAACACTGTTTAAAAATTTTTATGAATAAGTGGGTTAACGTATATGCTTTCTATACATGAGTATAGAGGAATTATACTTATATCATAGACCAATTAAATAATTAGTCTATGATATTAGCTACGCGAAGTATGTTATGTGTACAGTTCAGTCGTTTCATGTCGTTGAACTCGTACGTTTTGCCCACTCATCATATTTGTAGGTATAAATGTAAACATTGATATAGAAATAAACACATTATTATCAAGCATCAGCTGGGTGTTATTTAATCTCCATCATCACTATCAGCAAGCATATCAGCAGCACCCAGCAACCAGCATCTTAACATCCAGCATCCGTCATCCCAGCATCTAGCAGCATTAGCATCACTATCAAAGGGTAACCCCTACAACGGGATTTAACTCCGTAGTATCTATGCGTTTAATAGATACAGTTCCATATCTTACAATTTAAAAAATCAGTTATTGTTAAATAAGTCCTACAAAATATAGGAAAATTGTGTAAGCATAATCTCAGTAAGAAGATAACTATTAAAATAGTGCTATGTTTAGAGGAAATAATAAGCTTTATTTTTATTTATTTATTTAATACTTCATGCAATTTTTACATAGGCGGGCTTAATGCCTTGTGGCATTCTCTACCAGCCAACCTTAAGGTGATACTGAGAAGTTAGCATAGGCGCATTTTTCAAAATAAAGTTAATTTTATGAACACATATATATATAAGTAGTAAAACTTTTATATATGTTTTTAAATAATTGTTTTTATATTTATCTATGCGTCGCCGCACGCATACGAAGTTGTAAGCACACTGGAAAACTCGAAATAAAGTACCGTGTTCGGTAGTGCTTTTGCATGGTGCGCGCGCGCACAATCTTTTATTAAAATTATAAAATTTCACTGCGCATGCGTCAAAAACGCTACCAAACACGGCCAAGGTTTCAATTAGATTTTTTTATGTGTGCGTGCGGCGGCGCATCGTAGGTCGCACACATGTAGCCCGCATGCGATCCGTTACAAACTACAATGCAGTTGACATACTCAGTTCTATATACTCTAGAATAGGTTGAATGTTTCGTGACTACCCTCATGGTGCGTACGTATGAATAGGGGAGTAGGGTCATCACCTCTGGGACCGTGAGCTTTTAATTAAAACTAATTACGCATTACCACAGACCTCGAACCACGAAACGATATCAATCACCGAAATTCACTCGCATAGGGAATTGAAAATTTTATTCATAATATTAAATTTCCTGGAAAAACGGTGAGGGAATATTTGTGTTTATTTTTGCACTAGGTGTTGTCTGCGGCAACGTCTGCGTGAAACTTTAAAAAACATTATTATCAACATTTTTTGATTACTGCTCAAATATAAAGATGATACAGGAACATTTTTAAATTTTGTTACATGCGGAAAGTACGGTTGTCGCTGGCTGTTAGAATTATATGTTATACTAGTTGTTGCCCGCGACTACGTCCGCGTGAAACTTTATTAACAATCCCGAATCTACAACATTTAGTGTTGTTATAATACAGCCTATAGACTACTTATATAAATGTATTAACCAGCACAAATATCATTTTTCAATTCGCAGCCAGTAGTTCCTGAGATTAGCGCGTTCAAACAAACATACAAACAAACTCTTTAGCTTTATATTATTAAGTGAGAGTTACTTTATCAAGAGAGAATATTGATTGAAAGTTTCCACTTTTATTACATATCAAGGTGAACCTTGATATGTAATAAAAGTGGAAACTTTCACCAAACTATTTGCTACCGATATCGAATCTAATCGATATGTCGGTAAAAATAACTTAATTTCAAATTCACGGATATTCTTAGGCCATACGATAATATAAAAAAATTTAATACAAATACATTTAAATTAAACTAGCTTCTGCCTGCGGGTTTGCTCGCGTGGAATCTGAAAATAAACATCAGTGCTTGCACTGTTTCGCCTAATAAGTTTTACCAGAGGCCGAATTCCTACTACGAGAGGTCGCCCTGTGGTCGAAATTCGATCATAAGTATTTCAATCCTTTGTATCGAGAAGCTATAAAAATATAATCTATTGTCAATTCGATCACAGACTTTAACTTGGCATAAAGGTCTCGTTATAAGGTCATCAAAATAAAAAAAAACAAAGACTTCAACCATAGGCAAAAGAGTATTTCGTGTATGATTATCGTGTCATGATGAATTATTGTAGTGTGCGTAGCATTTTATTTATTAAAAATATTCAAAATTAAAGGATATTTTAAAATTATATTAATATTCCACGCTCCTCCTCCATATCAACTACAACTGGGAGAAATTTTATGCTTTTAAATCTACGCGTCTTTCGTAAAAAGGGGTACAAAGTTTTCCGCTCGCGTATTAATATATAGATACCTACCCCTAGTTCCTTTCCCCATTCCCGTAGCCTATTACCACATAAGGAAAGCTGGCAACACACTTCTGATGTTATAAATGAGTAATGACCACGCGAGTCAGGTGTTGCTTTCCATCAGGTGAAACATATCACGTTTCAAATAATATTGGAAACGTGATATTTTCCTAAGACCAATAGTAGCTTATGAGACTCAACATAATTATTTGAAATAACTCTATATCAAAAATGAAATCAATCGCTTCGTTAAGGTATGAAGGAAAGACGAACAAACAAACACACTTTCCTCTTGTATAGTATTAGCTAGGCGATGCCCGCGACTCCGTTCCTCAAAATTGGGGTTATCGCGCTGGAGCCGTACTTTTACAAAAGTATTTTATGTTCTTCCCAAGGACATAAAATATCTCCATACCGAATTTCTGCGAAATCAGCTCAACCGTTTGAGCGTGAAGACGTAACAGACAAGCAATTCTAATTTCTATTAGTATGGATTTATATCATTTATAATCTGAGAGCTGATACCAAATTTTAAGGAGGTATTTGAGGCAAGCTTGAACCTTGTCATATAACTCTCCTAATACACCCCAATACGGTGCTGCTGACCTGGCAAAATTAAACGGCTAAACAGAAAAAGTTACATTGTGAAAGTGCAAAAATAGTTTGCGAAAATTGCTTTCAAACTATAAAAAATATTCGTGGCAACTTGAAATTTCAATACAGGATTTTTCATCACGAAACAATCTGATTCCGAAAGATTTTTTTAGAACATTTCTTTTTTTGTTTTTTTTTTTTTAATTTTTTTTATGAACCACTTCTAACCAACAAAGTCCGCAGTTCCATATTGGGGTGTAATAGAAGAGATGCATTACAAGGTTTCAGCTTACCTCACATACCTACTCAATGCTGCCAGCTCTTGGTCTAATATTTCCATATCAATATTATATCGAAAACGCTTGGTAGCATCCTTGTACACTTCTTAAAACTATTGATTTCTAGTCACTGGAAAGTTATAAACGAGATCGTTCATTATTTTAAATTGAATTTATTACGTCGGCTGACTGGAAGCTCGCAACAAGCTTACTATTAAGAATAAGAATAAGAATAAGAATACATTTATTTTTAACATCACACAATACATAATAATACGGCAAAGATACAGACAGAAAAGTTATTATGATAGCTTACTTCTTAGAAAATGGTATTCTAAGTGAAGGCTTAGGGCCCGTTTCACCGCTTACTGTAAAAGTTTCTGATAGGCTATCCACAAGATTTTTGACAGATTCGCCATACAAAATCTGTCAAATAAATAGACCATCTGTAAGCGGTTAGAGTATTTTAACGTCAAGTAAATAAATGTAAAGTTGAATGCTTAAAAATTTTAAAATTTTTTCACGACTACCTTTGACCGCGGCGATAAAATCGTATAAGCCAGCCAGGGCACCTGACGTTTTTCTGAATCCAAAGTAGCCTATTTTATTTTAGTTTATTAAGGAAACATAGTGTTTTTTTACAAAATAGAAAATATATAAAGTCTTAACACTATTAATACGTTTCCACATATTGAAACTAATTAACTATAAAATTAACTAAAAAAACAAAAATATTTATAATATGGTACAGATAAAAATGTCTACAATAAATAGAGCGTCCGTGGCCTAATGGGTAAGTCCTTTGGTTCGCGCTCGAGAGGGTGCAGGTTCGAACCCCGGTGGAGGCGTGTACCAATGAGACATTTTCCGATCTTAAGTACAAAGTACGGATGCTCATTGCCGTGGTAGAGCCATGCTTCGGCAGGAATGGGGCGGCTCGACCGGAGTGATACCACGGCCTCACAGAAAACTGGCGTGGCACGGCGTTGTGCTGTGTTTCGTTCAGTGAGTGACTTTACCGGTGACCAACTTCCCTAATCCTCCTACCCCTATTTCCATTTCTTATTTCATCATTAAGGCCGGCAACGCACTTGCGACTCATTGGATGTCGAGAGTGTCCATGGGCGACGGCAGTTGCTTTCCATCAGATAGCTCCTAAATATCATAAAAATAATAACAATTTTACGGTAATAATTATTAGGCTACAGCTAGAGTCAAACCACGTACTCTATAAAAGTTTTATCGTGCCAGTAACTGACGATTTAAATATGTCTCGGTCAAACCGCTTGTGCAAATCATTAATTTTGCGTCCTCTGTGGCGCAGTGGTTGAGCCCTTTGGTAGTTCACGCCGGGGGTCGCGGGTTCGAACAAACAGTTTTTCAATGTTCCTGGGTCATGGATGTGTATAATATAATAAAAATCTTAAATATGTGTTTAGTATAAAAGTATTAAATATATTTCCGTTGTCTGGTACCTGTAACATAAGTCCTTCGGGTACTTAGCACTGGGCCAGATTGAAGTGGTGTGAAGCGTCCATAGGTATTATTATTATTATTAAAACCATTACAAGACCTTATGAAGATTAGAGAATAGAAGAGACCCTATGTAATTCTTCATCTGTTAGGTTAAGTTATACTAACGGTTGTTTGTCTATGTCAAGTCGAAAGACAAGCTTAATGTACAAAAACCGAAAACCCGACTGCAGGAATCATTGCCATTTAAATATCAAGTAATGTATATTTCTAGAATGGCTATTTAAAGCCCTACATTTTGATACCCTACTCGACCTAAACGGGCGAAAAAAAATTTTTGAACCTCTCAATTTTGACTTTACAATACGCCATTTTGGTTTTTAAATTGTTTTAATGTATTCAGTGTCACTTGCGCTATCAAGACGAATCTAACGATGCCTCATACGTTAAAATCCATCAAGCTGTTTAGGCTGGAGAGCGTGCCAATAGTACATACATATTCTCGAAAAACATAGCCCCTTCTGGCACAGTCGAGTAAAAAACAAACTCATTTACGTTTTTATTGCCAAATGCCAGTTTTTTTTTGACATTCGATCGTGAACGCGTTTCGCGCTAACATAGGATTTTATATGGGATTTGTACAGCGCCATCTAGCGGTGCTCACGATAACGTGTACGATCCTAATAAACTGCCGTTCGTTGTTGTGTTCACTGTCGTAAAAAAAACTAACACTCGGCTGTCTCTGAAGATAACTCCCTAACTGTAACTATACGAAACGGCAGTTTTCGACTATTCTTGCTATATGCCACGGATCACTCTGTACGTGAGTCTGACGCGCACTTAGCCGGTTTTAACACTGCTATACCGATACATACCGATTTGTCGTTTGCCCCTCTCTCTCACTCCATATCGCTGTCTCTGTTGCGCACGAGCTTTCCTCTGGGACCATCTTTCACCACCTGTAATTAAATGACATTATTAGTTACTAGTTGTCTCCATACCAACTAGCAATAACAAAACTGACTAGTTATAGCCACGATTAAACTACCTAGGTCTTAACCAGACCAGTAGCTTAGACCCTTTCGAAAAAACAGGTACAAGTTGATGCCCGCACTTTGTTGCGCGAAAATTTTGCGCGTGAACCGTACATTTTCCCGATATAAAAAGTATCCTATGTGTTGCCTAGACTTAATAGCTATTTAATAAAAAAGGATTCATTCGAATCCGTACAGACAAACTGAAAAACAGATAAACAGACAACTTTTTTGTCGATTTGTGCTTTATTACTGTTCCTAATCCTCCCACATTGATTAGTTTGTAAAAATATGAATTGTACAGACACGCCAATTTTACTGTTTTATTATATGTATATCCTGGTATACATAGGCTTAACCTCTTTTTTACGGTTTATTACAAAAAATATTAAATTCCTTTTTGGAAATCGGTTGAAACTAAAGCTAACAATAATAAAATATTGTTTTGTTGTCGAAAGGTACAGTGTTAAAACATTTTCACAGGCATTACCGTGCGGGGTAGAAAATAGGACTCTCGGCTGCTGGAACATTAGGAGCAGCTCTACGCTTCGGTTGCTTGGTTCCTAATTATATTTTTTTAATTATATTTAGAGGGCAAGCGAGCTGACGGGTGACAGAATGGAAAGCAACTGCCGTTGCACAATAACACTTGTAACATCAGATGCGTTGCAAGTACGTCACCGGCCTTTTAAGGGGAATACATGCGCCAACGGTCTTGACTATGCATTCGGAGTTTCAAAAATCTCCTCCCGCTAGCGGAAAATAATTAATATACAATTAATACACACAAGAAATAAAAATTCCTCTTTAGGGTTCATAGTGTTACTCATATTGTATTGTACAAAAAGTCGTTCAACTTAACCGGTTAGTTTTGTAGTTTATACAGCATTTTGACAGAAAATCCATGTCCACGGTACATTTTTTTCTGATTAACTATAAGCTTAAGGAAAAAGTCCTCGCTAGTAATGAAAGAGTAAAGATCATTCTATAACATAAATTTATTTGGCTAATGTGGTTAACGTTTTGACTTACTTATAAGAAGTTAAACTTGCTTTAGCCCATGTATAAGGCTTCAAGACAGAATAGGCAGAAATGGAGATTGGAAATAGAGATAGGGAATGAGGTTAAGGGAGGCCTCCGGCAAACTCACTTATTAGACGAAACGCACAACGCTGTTTCAAGCCAGTTTTCTGTGAGGCCGTGGTATTTCAATCGTGTCGAAGCACGACTCACCCACGGCAATTACTAAGTCTTATAGTCTACACTGTTAAAATTTCCATAGTAAATTTATTTACTAGGAATGATTAGGAAGTTTTAACGCACCACATTTTTAGAAATGCGACACTCAGTCTTGAAATTTTACTACACAATTTATTACAGAATATTTGTAAAAATGCTACCTACTTCGTAGCTATTACAAAATGTAATATTACAACAAACGCGTGTTTAAATTTCAATACAATACAAGATTTTGTAATTTTAGGATTCATTTGCGTAGTGAAATTGTAGTAAATTTACAAAAATTTTTAACAGTATATCAAGTACATTCATTTGACGTTTTGATAAGAACGTATAACACCACTATAAGGGAGTATATCTCCTGTTCACTTCACAAGCCCAATACAAGTTACGATACCCCGTACGTACTCGTATACCCCGAGGGAGCTCAGACTCAATCCATTTTAATAAATTCATATGAAAATTTAATGAATAATAAAAACGTCTCTAAGGGACCTCGTTTGTTTTAATAATAGGCTTGTACTAGTTTTTTCCGCGGATTCGCTAGCGTTTAGAAGTATTTTCATAGTCAAATTACTTTTGTGCATCAAGAAATAAAAGTCCTAGGAGTAAAGAAGAAACAATCTCAAAATGCGACCGCTTTAATAAGATTGAAGTGGCAGATCAGATTTTTTTCGATTTTTTTTCCGTGAGTGTGGATTTTTTCCCGTTCAATTTGTTAAAGAAGTAACAAAGAAAAATCGCGCAAAACAAATTCGCAGTGGAGACACACTCTTAAGGAAAGCAATTACTGTCTCGCACTTACAAAACAGCAGAAGAGTTGCAAGTGCGTTGCAACGTTTTGAGACGGAAAACTCTCCTTTGTTAAAGTTTTACAGAATACAATTTCAGGTGGCTACACTTATATCGCATTTTATACTCGGCATTCCAAAATACAGTTTTAAAATGCACAGCAAAAAAGTTTTACACCAATGAATATAAATGAGAAACTTTTGAATTTAAATGCAACGAATGCCGTTTTGAAATGTGGCCGTGTCGGCTTAGGTTTTGGGCACTAGAATTCCACGAATCTATACTAATTATGTAAATCTGGAGTTTGTTTGTTTGTACGAGCTAATCACAGGAACTACTGGCCGGAACTGAATTTTTTTTTCTTCGGTCCAATTATCGAGAATGGCTATACATATAACATCACGCTTGACCAATAGAAGCCGAGCAGTAATCTAAAAAATGTTGTAAAAACGGGATATTTTCACGCGGACGTAGTCGCGGGCAACAATTAGTGCATAAATAAAAGTGATAACACACTTGACAAACCTTTGTTTTCAGGTACAATCATTCTATAATTCTTGTCAGCCAAATATTTCAACAGAATACAAGCGGAATTTTCGTTAAGCCAACACAATAAAACATTTAAAGCGCTATATGAAATAAATAATAACATTTTTTGGCACAGTTATTTGAGCTGTATGAAATACGGCCTCCAGCGCTGTGGCTTCACAAATTGTGTTTTATTACTGTGGAATTGTTCTCTGTGCGGGAAGTCGAACAATAAAGTCCTTTAAATAGTAATTTTTAAGATAAAAAATTAAACTTAAATGTAAAGTTAGTTCAACTCAGTTGTGCGCGCGGCCGCATATGTGGGTTAGTCTTGTTTACACGGAGCGAGCCTGCCGCGTGAATGAAAGTGCCAAATAAATACAAGCGCATGCACACATAGGGACGTGCGCACATTGAATTAAACTTAACAAGAAAATTATGATAAGAAAAACAAAATCCTCATTGCGGAAAACCTTCAATTATAACTTTTTGAACCAGTGTTAAACCAACGTGACTATACTATATTATATTAAGACCCGTTATTTAATTTAGGCTGTTACAGGGAACATAGAAAACTACATTTGAAAACAATAATGCTTCTTTCGGGCAATCGGGCTTAAACTACATTAACAGACTGAAAAGTTACATAATATGTTGCGATGAGTAGGCGCCGCAAAGGAAGATCTTCCGACCGAGCGAGATAGCATGTTCGATACATCTATTTTTGCCGTAACTTCGATAGCGCTATGCAGGATTGGTAGGCTAATTGTGGGTATCGTCACAAATATAAATAAATATAAAAGGTTTTTCTATAACAATTATAATGCTCAATATAATAATGTATATCGTAAATTATGATTGTCATGTATCACAAGCAATTGTTTTAGCTGACCTAATATTACGTGTAACCTTCGCTTAGTGAAATCGAGACGGTCATTAAAACTAACTCCGTCAAATGAATTCCGACCCTAACTCTAAAGGTGTAGAGTTCATATTTTATTGGATATAAATTATTTACATCTACCCTTTGTCGAAATAATTGTGCGTGACAATTTTGATAAACATTTATTGATATAATTTCGGTGGACGTAGAATCGATATCTTTTACAGTAATATCTAGCTCAAATCAATATTTAGGGTCATTGAACCTTTCTATTAAATTAATATGTTCGTATACGTTTAAAATTTAAACACGGGCTGTAACAAAATAAAGTATTATTACTTGGTTTGTATGAAGTCCTCTGTACGAGTATAATATGTAGGGTTCTTTAATTTTGTACAGAGAAATTTAATGACACCTTTTATTAAAAAAAAAATGCTTTTCATACAGGCTCGAAAGTATTTTAACGTCAAGTATATTTTTTTACATCCTCTATGCAAAAAATAAAAAGTTAATGGAGAAACCGCAAAAGCCTCTAAAGAATATAATGCATTCGCCCAAAATAGGCGGTATGGTTCATTACCCTCTGTTAAAAGATTTTTCATTCCATACAAAACGCGTCAACAAAGTGTTGTGTTGTCACTTTGTTTGTTGACAATTGCGATTTATATAAAAAATTTACAGAGGGTTAATGAACCATACAGCCAATCTTGAACAAAAATACTATTATAGCTCGGCTGTTTTGCTTACATTTTAAATTCAGAACTAACGACTCATTAGATATGGACATTATTTAATATTCAAGACTTAACACCGTCCCGCTAACATCACAAGAAAGTGCTAGGCTCAAAAGATTTATTAAATCTCTCATTTACTAAAGATTTTCGCAAACATTATCTCATCGTAAATTTTTGTGTGCAATTTTTAAATTTAAAAAACTATATCGTACTGTATAATATAGTACAATTATTTTAGTTTAGTTATTGTATATAAAAATGCCCTATAGAGTACCATCGGGGTGGTTTATTCATTGCCAGATTGCGGACCTATGTAAGTTGGTCGTCAAATCCAGCCGCAGGACTGATATGGAATTGATATGTTTCGGCCCAATGACGTAGATCTATGATTCAATTTCTTTTTTAGAGACTTTAAAAAATTTTAGAAACATTATGATTGTATTTATATATGTATTTATGCCTACAAACATATCTTACTTAACTCTATTTATAGTGTTAAAAGAAAACTTGCAAACAAATAAGTACCTAACGAAAGCGGCTGTACATACTTCCATACTAATATTAAAATGTGAAAGTGTGTCTGTCCGTCTGTCTGTCTGTTACCTGATTCTCAAACCCCTGAACCGACTTTGTTGATTATAAAGGTAGCTTGAAAAGGAACGATAGTTACTGTCCCATTTTTTTTTTGGAAAATCTGCCATATTGATTTTTAATGTACCCAGTGTCAATTGAGCTATTAAGACTAATACATATATACATAAATACATATACACATACATACACATACACACATACTCTTGAAAAACAAAACTCTCCTTCTGGCGCAGTCGGGTAGTAAAAAATACTTCCTATAAAGCTACATCGTTATCGACGAGTCAAGACAAGACCATCTTATAATCTTATTCTATATTAACCGTGAAGCCGAAAAAGTACATTTGTATGTTAATGCCAGTGTTAAATACAGCTTTGTACGTGTTCGTTGCGAGGAAGCTGAAGATATTCTTTGGAAATGAAATTCTTCGCTGATATTGAACTACATGACGCACTGGTAAGGTATTCAGACAATGGCTCCTGTTCTATAATATACAATGGATCTTATAGTATAGGAGACATGGCGAGAAATAAAAAACGTATAACTAGCATTTTGATCCTTTTTAACATGAACGGAGACTCAAAAATAATTTTTGTTATATTTTTAAATCTCTATGTACAATCAGAGAAGTTGAAACAGATACAGAACGTGAATCTAACTAATTCGGTCCGTTTATGTCAAACCCAGCCGATAGATCACTTGTATGGAATTGGCATATTCCAAGCAAATGACGTGGGTCCGTCAACTGGCTGTGTTTCAATTTCCCCCTTAATACATCGGGTAGCGTTTAAAAAAACTTTGAAATGCCTTAAAAATCTAAACACGAATTCTGTATGCCTAAAAGTTATCGCATTACGCAAGAAAAAAAAATATAATAAATATTTGCTCTAAGTTGGTTCTTTAACTAACACACAAATTATCATATAAAAAATCAGACTTCAACAGAAAAAAAGATAAGAGTATTTCATGTATGATTATAGTGTCATGTCAAAATATTATAGTGTGCGTGTTGTGGGGTGCGTAGCGTCTTATTTACTAAAAAAATGTAATAAAAAAGCATATCTGAAAATAATCCACGCTCATTCTCCATATATGACTGGGACAAATTTCATGTTTTTACATTTAAAGCGCCTTTCTTCAAAAGGGGTATAAAGTTTTCCGCTCGCGTATTAATATTTAGATTCTATCCCCAAGGAGATGAAATAAGAGATGAAAGCCGCAGGCAGAAGTATGTGTAGTTAGTATTTTGACAATTGACGAAAATTTGTTTGTTAAATATCAAATAGCTTTTTTATAATAAAGACAAATAAAAATTTAGAAAAAACGTTAAATTGTAAAGTACAAAAGATAAAGAAAACTAACTTCATTATTAATTAATACAGTTTTAAATCTCTTCAGTGAGGTTGAATATAAAAAAATCTACTAAGTTTGATGAAGGCGAGCCTGAGGTAAGTGATACTGGAAACTCGCCGTAATTATATTATTAATAGGGGAGCCCATAGTGCTAACTCCATAGTTACGAGTGTCTTCGAGACTAGTCTGTTTTTTAAACAGAGAAGATCATTCTTTTTTAATTTGGAAGTGGGTTAAAGCTCTTAAGTAACTTTAAAGTTATAAAACAGAAAAATCGTTAAAAATTGTAACGTTTAACATATATTACTAGATTTTAGATAGCAAAGGCCATTTAGTCCATTGTTATTATAATCCATTAAGTCAAGTGCAACAAAAAATATCTGGGAAACTTGGTATCGAAAATATGAGGCTTTATTGTTCTATGTTATTACAGGCTTATGTTATAATATCTATGTTGTAATATCTTTAAATATTAAGAGATTTATGACAAAGTTTCTTTGGCAATTTTTTTTAGTTCCTATCTTAATCCCAAAGATCTAATGACATTTTAACCCTTAAAAGTAACTTTTCTCTGACTGGTACGAAAAAAAAGATTTCTTAGATTTTTATACCATGGTAAGAGATATGTAGAAAGTCCTCACAATCTTAAACTGACTCACTCGAGAATAAAGCAAGTCCTAAAAACCCCTTCGGCTCCCCTACTATAATGAAATTATAACTTACAACCTGCTTCTAGCTTATTCTTAGCTTAATCTGATAACCCTGTTAATGTTTGTGCACTTATATCTATTTAACTGAAGACACGTGTATTTTTTATGTTTTTATTAAAGAACCAACTCGGAGCAAACATATTTCTTTTCTTGCGTAATGCGATTACTTTTAAGCATACAGAATAGGCGAGTCGACTATTTCTTTATTGGTTTTAATAGACGTTCCAAAAATAAAAATAGAAAGAATGACGCCGATAGCTTAAATTGTCTCGAAGATATGGCAATTTAAAAATCGCATTAAATTGACCATCCAAAAACGCTCCTTGCCACACGATACCTAGTTGTGACGTCACCTCTTGGTAGTTTGTATGCACCCCGGGAAGACTCTAAGAAGAACTATGTTAAATGTTGCTTTCATGATAATGGTTTATAACAAAAATTGTTGTTAATTACGTAATTTATCGAATGGTATGTAAATATTTACAAAATGTAATACTAAAAAAATTTACTTGCCAGCCCAACTTTGAAGGCGTATTACAAAAAATATATAAAAGTTATTACCTGAAATTTGGGAGATACTAATTTTTTTACCATTATATATTAATTTTATTTAAAAAAATTTCAAATTTTTGACCTTGTCGACATCCCTATTCGTGTTTAGAATTTTGAAGGCTTTATAAAATTTTAAAGAACATTTACGTATTATCGTCTATGATCGTCTTAAGTAGACACATATTTATTTATTCATTCATCAAAAACACAAACTATCATTACAGGTTTGCCCTAATGCGATAGTGGTACCCTTATGTGTACCCTTATTATATATAATTCTTCTGTGAGTGTGTATGTCACTGAACTTCTCTTAAACGACTGGACCGATTTCGATAAAAATTTTTGTGCTTATCCGGTATCTGAGAATCAGCCAACACCCCTAATATTTAGGGGGATGAAAAATAGATTTTCATCCCCCTAAATGTTAGGGATAGTACAACCCTAATTTTTTTTGGCAAAACAACGTTTGCGGGATCAGCTAGTTACTATATGAAGATAGATCCATACTAATATCTTAAATGCAAAAGTGTGTCGGTCTGGCTGTCTGTTACCTCTTCGCGACTAAGCCACTGAATCGATTTTGAAAAATTTTGGCATGGACATACGTTTCGGAGGGGTATGGCAACGAAAACTGTGACACGAGAATTTTATATATTAGATTCACCTTGACATGAAAGAACTTGGAAAGGAATACTCGTATAATGAAGAAAGTTCTGCTAAGCCAAACAAACCTCGGGCGATGAAAGACAATTATATAAGTTAAATACAAGATATGAACGAATTTAAAACGCGCAAGTAATTTTGGGAAAAAACATTTAGGAAAACAAACATTTGGGTTGACATCATGTTTAAATTTGCTAGAATTTTTTATCGAATAGCAAAGTTAATGGTGGATCTATTTCTAATTTTATAAAGAGGTTTAAGACTTTGTATGTTTGAAGCTATCTTCGAAACTACCGAACCGATTTTAAAAATTCTTCCACCATTAGTAAGCTGTATTATCCGAGATTGTTACACGCATATTTTAGTGGGTGTTTGTTCCGTTCGCTGGATCAGATTCACTTTATGGAATAATATTAAATGACACGTCTATTTGAACTAGAATATGAAGCCAGCAATTCGTTTATAGTACGTGGAACGTATTTTTGGGATAAAGAGTTTCCTATGTCCTTCCCCGGCACTCAAAGTATCTTCGCACAAAATTTGAAGGATCTGGCAACGTACAACATTATTATGAATGCCGCGTGCGAACTTTTTTTTCACATCAGACTGTAACCGAGTTTCGGGATTCATATAAAATATTAATTCTTAATTTTATATTTGTACAGCGCCACCTAGCGATGCTAACGTTCACATCTACTAATCTTAATATATATAATTCTTCTGTGAGTGTGTATGTCACTGAAATTCTCTTAAACGAATGGACCGATTTTGATGAAATTTTTTGTGTGTGTTCAAGGGGATATGAGAATGGTTTAGATTCACAAAATAGGCAGGACAACGTCTGCAGGGTCAACTAGTCCCATATAAAATATTAGTAAGCGCGAAACGCGTTCACGGTCTAATCTGAAGAAAAAACTCGCACGCGGTACTCTGTTCATTATTACCGACAAATTCCAAATAGAAGCGTATTGTTTAGGATTCAATTGGGATGATAAAGTTACGAAAGGTAAAAAGGCCATGTAAAACCCTCAGGGAGTTGTAATGCCCGTAAAAGGCTGTAA
Source organism: Cyclargus thomasi (assembly GCA_026546445.1). Lineage (NCBI taxonomy): Eukaryota > Metazoa > Arthropoda > Insecta > Lepidoptera > Lycaenidae > Cyclargus > Cyclargus thomasi. The sequence continues at coordinate 12,922 of JAOTAV010008166.1, read as the reverse complement.
GTATAGAGTTAAACAAATCAATCGGGTATCGATCCACGCGCATAATACATGACCCGACCGATAACTACGACTTACTGGGCTACGACTGGACTCTAAAGAAAAAAACTTGAAACGTCAGTGGCATAGCGGGTAGACCTTTGATTTATTTATTTACAGTTTATTGTACAATCAGGGAAACTGAAACAGAGCCAGATTGAGGATCTAAGTAAATTGGTCGCATTATGTCAAACCCAGTCGACATATTACGACTTTCTTGGAATTGACATATTCCGACCAAATGACGCAGGTCCGTCAACTGGTTCTCTTTCAATTTTCTCTATGGTGAAATCAAAAATTATACAACAGGTACTGCTTATTTCTGAAAAAAATTTCTTCCAGCTTTTTATTACTAATACATGTGACACACAGCTGCACAGCTGTTTATCTGTGGGGGGAACGAAAAAAAAATTAAAAATTGAATAATATATATAATATACCTATGTATACATATAAAAATCACATATTACATATTATACAATATACATACTACATAAAAAAAAATTATAACAACTATAATAATATATACTATAAATATTAAAATACCAAATATAAATACATACTATATGTAGATTTAATAATCATATTACTAAATACTTTGATGTAATGCGTCTTTTGAAGATAGTGATTGGTTTTTTTTTATAGAAGGATGGATTTAAATATTTATGGTCGAATCTCGACCACAGGCGACCTCTAGTATCTAGAAATCGGCCAAGTGTGGGTTGGACTCACGAATGAAGGGTTCCGGGTACGATAATACATTTCCACGCGGACAAAGCCGCGAAAAAAAAACAAGTTACTCATATACTTACAAAGATTTACATTTCTAAGTGTAGAAAGATCCTTGTACCTAAACACGAGAATCTTCCCTTGGGGTATTAAATCTGCCCTTGGTTGTTTAATCTTAATATTAGAATTTTTAACTCCACAAGAATCGCGCTTAACTTTCATCTCAAAAACTTTTGTTTTACTTCTGTTTGTGTAACAAATACATTTTGAACAAAAAAGTAATTCGTTAATCAATCTTGATCTTTTCATGGTAATCGTAATATTTTGTTGTGTTAGGTACACACTTGTTTTCTTGGACGTAATGTTTGTATTCTTTTACATTTTTACTACTGCGTATCTACAATATACATATTTACGCTTTATACTACGGCGAAGCAAAAAGGAGGAAATTATTTTGACCTGTATGTATGTATGTGCGTATGGATGTTCCCTAGTAACTTTAAAACTACTGAGGACAAATTAGGTGTGATTGGAAGCCTCTCGATTGTCTGCTGGTTGTAGGCTTCATGGCGTAACGTTTAATTGACTATAGCGCCATCTAGGCGACTTAAAGTGACAAAGAAAAAATTATATTTCCTGACGGTGTCGTCTGGAATATGTAATGAAAGAGTTCTATAAGTTCATTTAAAATATGTGAACATTATTAGCTATTTGATTGTTATATATATCTGTGGTCGTATGCTTCTTATATATCATTTATAGCTATAGTATTTATTAATAAATCTATTTAAATACAGTAGGTAGTGAAAAATTCAAAAACGACCTCGGCTAGCCTTTTAATATTTAAATATCACTAAATTTTCTTGTTTCTTACCTTCTAGAAAGTATTTTAGTTTTTTAAACGTTATTTTTATTTAAATATATACACAAATTAGTTTTTGCCCGCAACGCCATTTGCGAGGTGAGGGAAAAATGAGAAATATTATTTTCCTGCTTTTATCGAAATTTTTCCGGAATTTTCCCGAGACCTTTCCAACGAATGCAAAACCGTGGAAATCGTTTCGCGCGTTCTCGAGTTATATGGTCAGGAAAGAAACCCGTCTTATTATAAATGTATTTTAATTTTTAATATAAAAATGCGTTTAAATGTAAACGAAGCTTTGCGCAACATTCTCAATGATTAAGCATCATTAAAGAAATCTGTAATAATAATATAAAGCTGAAGAGTTTGTTTGTTCAGGCGCGCTAATCTCAGGAACTATTAGCCGGAATTGTTAAATTCTTTTTTTGGTTTGGTTACTTTATTTATCGGGGAAGGCTATAGGTTGCATAACATCACGCTACGACCAATAGGAGCCGAGCGGTAATCAAAATTGTTGTAAAAACGGGATAATTTATAATGTTCTAAGTATTTCTAAAGTAAAAAAGATAATTTTTTACAAATAAGAATAATATTATATCTTTTGATTTTTCATACATATAACACGCTTAATAATAATAATAATAACATTTATTCAGCCTCAAATACACATTACACCACATTAAAATAGATATTACAAAAATATTACAACTAAAATATGTCGTTTCAATGTGAACGAATATTTGCGCATCTTTCTCAACGATTAAGTATCATCGAAGAAGTTGGTGCACATTTCGCCAGGTCTTCCTGGCGTATGTCCTTTGTCGAACTAACCATGTATGTATTTTACTTAGCCTGGTCATATAATGACCAGGCTAAGTAAAATACATACATGGTTAGTTCGACGTGACTCGTATGTCATCGACGTGACTTGTCGGTTGCGTTTGATATAAAGCGACCGAATTACGTAGGTTCTATGAATCAACTTCTCTATGGTACATTTGAACCTAATACCAGGTATACACGAGGCTAGTTTTTCAAGCTAGAATAGCAAGCTAGTGTCAGTAAGCTTTGCTAGCTTTCAGAAGCTAGAAATATTATATGTAGTAATACTATTTTTTGTTAGCAAAACTAGCTTCAAAATAGCTTAAAAGAGGACTAGCTTAAAAAACTTGCTTTGTGCATCCCGGGCATTAAATGCTCGTTTTTAACATTTAGGGGGCAAGCGAGTAGACGGATTACCAGATGGAAAACAACTGCCGTCGCCCATGGACACTCGTGACATACGAAGAGTCGCAAGCGCGTTGCCGGCCTTTATGATGGAAGAGGGAATCGGAATATGGATAGGGGATTAGAAAAGTTGGGCCACCGGTAAACTCACTCACTGAATGAAATACAGCACAACGCCGCTTTACGCCAGTTTTCTGTGAGGCCGTGGTATCACTCCGGTTGAGCCGGCCCATTCGTGCCGAAGCATGGCTCTCCCACGGTAATGAGCATCGGTATTATGTGCTTGAGATCGAAAAATGTCTCATTGGTACACGCCTCCACCGGAGTTTAAACCTGCACCCTCTCGAGTGCGAACCAAAGGTCTCACCTACGCGGCTACGAACTCTCCCTAGGCAGTACTACTATAGTAGAACTACACAAAGCCAGAAGTAATATATGTAGTATGTATGTATGTATATATTATAGTATTTCTTGACTTTGTGTTGATAAAACTAGCTTCAAGACAGCTTAAATGAGGACTAACATGAAAAACTAGCCTCGTGTATCTCGGGAATTAAATGCTCTATCATAATAGCAGTTACACTAAGCTATTCTGAGCTTAATTTCAGTTCCACGGTACACAAAGCCTAGCTTAGGATTAAAATACACATTCCTAGTGCCAACAAAGCATTTCTAGATTTCTAGAGCGTCTATTTTAAAACCCTACTCTGTGGTCCGTCTGGCTTTATGTCTATTATTTGTCTCACGCTATATAAAATAATCTGTGCTCAACGCACTAGCAGCTAGAGTTGAAATCCCGATGAAGAAGTTTGACCAATGACATTAAGAACCCCCCTCCCCCCCCGCCCCACTTTTATTTATTTATTTTTATTTATTTATTCTTTATTTGCTAATAAAAATACATACATTAGAGAAAGAAAAAACTAGTTTGGGAATAAAGCAAAAGGGCGGCCTTTCCGCTTACAGCGGTTTCTTCTTTTATTTAAATTTCTAAGGGGTAACAGGCCACGGAGACGAATAATAATAAATACTTATCTGCTTTGATCAAATATTACTGTAGTCTTTAGCTGCGGAGGGAAGAGTTCAATTTTAGTTGTCACTCGAGCTTCGTTGAGACCAAGCACTTTTTGTAGATAAGGTAAAACCGAGACCGGTAACCGGTAATAAGAGCATTTTTTTATTTTAGCTGTGGGATAAGTCACTACGACGATTTTAAGGTTACAAAGAAGAAAATTCCTTAAAAAAATGTTAACATCGAACATTCGTTACACGATTTTGATCAGCAAGGCCTAAAACGATAAGTTGAATGTGACATACAATTTTTGGGAAGCTTCGTTACGAAAATATGAGATTTTGTTGCTCTGTGTTACTAAATTCATTAGTGCTTTATGTGAAAGTATTTTTAGGTGTATAGTAACCCTATCTTAATCTGACAAATCTGATAGCATTTCAATACTTAAAAATTACTTTTTTTTTAAAGACACTAACTTAGAAATCTGATTTTTATACCATGGTAACCTGGGACATGTAGAAAGCCTACATTAGCTTAATCTGACGCGATCGAGTGAATTTAAAATTTCCTCTCTTCACTTCTCCTACTATAGTTCGACTAAGGTATGCACGTGTACTGAAAACAGATACGTACAACCAAAGGCGAGGCGAACCAAAATATTATTACGCCTATTTTATTAAGTTATTCTAAAACTCTTAGTAATATTTCCCCTACTATTATGTATACATATATACAATTACCGTCTAAAAAGTGTCACCGGCAAAACAACAACTTCTACCGGCAAAAACAAAACTGGCTTCGGGCCGTGGCTTTGCTCGCGTGGAATTTGAAAATCTCAAAAATACGAATGCTCCTGTTAGCTCCTAAAGAATCGTGTTCTTTCTACACCGAAAGTAGATTACTCTATTCATCACATATTTTCAACTACGTATTTAAGCTAAAAATAGTCCTAGTTGTTTTGTTAGGGAAAGAACGTATAGACCTTCATAGAAACAAACAAACACTTTTCTATTTATGTTATTAGTAGGAAGCATATATACGATTTACGCTCTTGTACTATCTATAAATTTTTATGTAGAAAATAATGAAATGTTACAAATTTATTGACAATGGGTCTATGCCCGCTATGGGACAGGTTACGAGTTAACGAGTATTAGGGTTGACTTAGCCCTTTATCAGTGTTGTGCCACTAGGGTGGAACTGATTATGGCACGACAAGATAGAACTGCTTCCGGTTGGAGGCAATACGCGGTCAACTGTTTTGATCTGTTTTTAAAAAATATTATTGGAAAAAGGAAACTGATTTCCCGCCTTAACTTGACACTGGCCATGGTTATATAGCCGTAGCGCCATATAAAGTTAAAGACTTTAACTTAAAGATAATAAAAGAAGCGGATTTGATAACAACTTGTTGGTATCAAATCAGCTCCTTTTATCTATTAATTAAACTAAATGGTGATACTATATTTCTCTTAACCCTTAATTTGTGAAATATTACTTTGAGATATATTTTGACCTATAGCTATTATAAACCTAACTATATACATATTATACGCGTTAACACTCACACACATATATACGAACCCCACATCGGCTTATAAAATAAACTATATCCTTAACTACTTCCGAAGTTATGTGGAAGTTATCAACATTCCACAAATATACCCAATAGTAATCGTTAACACAAATACTCGAAGGTTCGTGACTCGCCTTATATTCAAAATGCCCCAATACGAATTATTATCGTAGAAAACCTTCGTTTGGAAGCGCGAGTATCGGTTTATAAGAGTACCTCAGAGTGAATTAGAAACATTTTGTTTTATTATGAGTTTTTGAATTAAGAATGTTTGAGTTTTTACTTGTCCCATTTCGCTACTCTGACGGTCTCTCTTAATTTATCATCCTATTTCAATAAGTTATTATTATAATTATTGTTATTTCTCAGTAATATTTGAACCAATCACACGTTAATTTTAAGTTTTAATATATTGATATACTAGCTTTTGCCAGCGGCTTCGCTTGCGTGGAATTCGAAAATTGGTAAAAATTAAATTTCTCAAAAAAAATTTGATTTATTTTCAAACCTATAAGTAGCCTATGTTGTTCCCTATCTTTTCCACTAGGTCTATGTCAAAAATGAAGATTGGTCGTTAAGTTGGGGCGCGATGGGAGGACAAACAAACAAATAAACACACTTTCCTATTTATAATACTAGTAAGTGATCCTTACTTCCTAATGTTATAAATAGGAATTGTCCATGTATAATTTTTTTAATTATAATAATTATTATTATAATAATATTTATGGACGCTACACACCACGTCAGTCTGGGGCCAGTCTGAGATGTACTAAGTACCCGAGGGACTTGTATTGCAGGTACCAGACAACGGAAATATATTTAATACTTTTTATACTATACATATAATATTTAAGATTTTTATTATATGATACACATATTTTATACACATCCAAGACCCAGGAGGTACATAGAAAAACTTTTAGCCCCGTCGGCGGGATTCGAACCCACGACCCCCGACTTAACCTACCAATGCGCTTGCCAACTGAGCCACAGAGGTCGTCATGTTGACATCAGGTTTTATATTTTACGCGTTTAATTCTAAGTATTAAAACACTCTACATTAAGGATTAAAACAAGTAGTAATAAAGTTACCCTGTTAAACCGGTCGGGTGCTATAATGTAGAGGTGTGTGGGGTTTCAATTTCATCTTCAATTAGTCGACAGATAAACTCGACTCTTGTAAAGCTACGTTTCAATTTGTTACGATAGTTCTGTTAAATCAGTTTATAAGGTATTGGCTGACTTCTTCTATATCTATACATATAATAAAACAGTAAAATTGGGCTGTCTGTACATTTAATATTTTTACAAATTATCAATTAGGGGGTGCTAAGGAACAGAATAGAACGCCTATCGACAAAAAAGTGTTGTCTGTTTATCTATTTGTCTGTTTGTACGCGCTAATCCCAGAAACTACTGGACGAATTTGAATAAATCTTTTTTTGTTTAAAAGCTATTAGGTCTGGGCAAAATATAGGATACTTTTTATTTCGGAAAAATGTACGGTTCCCGCGTGATATACAAGTTTTTGCACAACGAAATTGCGGGCACAAACAAGTAGATAATATTATTATTATACTTTGCAATTCTTAGGATGCAATGGGATGGATAACTTTTGAAGGTCCTATTCAAAATTTTTGAATTCCTATTCAGTCACAAGATTATTAGTTTTATAAATGTCTTGTTAAAAAACAAAGTTAGTGCCTAGTGACAGTAACCAGTAATGTCAAAGACCGCTGTCACCAAATCAGGACGATTTTACTTGGCTAAGGATGCTCCTCATGGCACTGAATGCAAGCAAAAGAGACATAATCTTTATAGACGAACTCGTCTAATAAAGCTGTAGACTAGTGCTCGTTCGTGGAAACCGGTAGTAAAGTTGTACTCAAAACCGCTCGTCGATTTTACTCGATCACCCATTTCCGAACAATTCATAATGTCAAGGTTAGTAAACTGGGTATGTCATATCGCCACAATATACAGAACGAACTAGTACTTCGACTTTAAGGTGTTTAAATTTTTTAAGTTTGACTTCATGTCATATGGGCCAAAGCGCACCTCTGCTTTACTCAGCCGTTCAAAACGTACTTACATTCACTACGGCTTATACATAACCAGCGGGGTCAGTTTAACCTCTTATGTTAAAATGCTAAGCAAATTTGCCAAAAAATATATGTTATAGAATGATCTTCATTCTTTCATTACTTGCGAGAACTTTATTAAATCTCATAGTTTAAATAAAGTTCACGCAATTTTTAATCAGAAAAAAAAAATACTGGACATCGATTTTTTGTAAAAAGCTCGATTTTTATACAATACAATATAAGGAGGAATTCTTTTTTTTTTTTAATTAACTGTATATTAAAAATAATTATTTTATATGCGCGAGGATTTTCGAAACTCTTTGACCGTTTGACCGTTGGTACCTGTATCCTGTTAAAGCATATCCGCCCCGACTGAAATAAAGGGTACTCTATTACTAAGACTTAGACGTCTTTCTGTCTGTCAGTTAAAGAGTTAAAATTGTCACAGATTATTATGTTGCCTTATATATTTATGTTGCCTCTATACCAACAGATACAAAAAACAAAATAAATTAAATCTTAGGGGGAGCTCTCATACAACAAACTTGTTTTTTACCTGTTTCTTCGTGTTGTTACTAGATGGCGAAGCAGCATGTCTACCTCGCGCTATCGCTCTATACGACGTGACCTGTTAAAGCTCTTTAACAAATAACTTTCGGAAATACTTTTTCTCAATATTTTTCTCTTTACTGGAAAGGGACCCTTCGTGCGGGAGTCCAACTCGCACTGGCCGGTCTGTAGGTAGAAGCCGACTTACTGGTTTGTAACTACGTCATACCGCTTTGTCGTGGGTTTGATACGGGACATGTAGGATTGAATTAATCGTGTACTGTACAGCCTCCAATCGATAGGTGAGCGCCTTTACAACATCCGATATCAGACTTACGATATCGTTGGAGTCTGTGTATTGATGCGACACAGAGGAAATTGATACAGACCCAGTTGACGGACCTACGTCATTTGGTCGGAATATATCAATTCCGTGTAAAACGTGATCTGTCGGCTGGGTTTGATATAACGCGACCAACTTGTTTAGATCCTCAATTTGGCTCTCATTCAACTCCTCTAGGGGAAATAAAGAAACAAGTAAATAAAAAAACAAATGGCATTAAAAACCTAAAAAGTCACATGAATTTAAAGAAATGTAATAAATAATAAGGGAATTAGAATCATAGATAGATTGTGGACCTAACTAAATTGGTCGCGCTACGTCAAAACCAACGACAGATCGCGACTTACGCGGAATAGGTATTCCGACCGTATGATGTAGGTCCGTTAACTGGCTAGGAATGAATTTATTCAATGTAATATTTAGTTCCCTTGCACGGAATCCTAATTTTCCATAGATGAGCATAAACAGTCGATTTCCTAGACATCCATATTATTTTTGTGCAAGATCATTGTTTTAAAATCTATGCTTTCAGCATTAATTTTAACATCATGATATCATGACAGTGAGTTTTAAATTATCTCACTAAAGATACGACACGATATTTCTGTCGTACAGCATGAAAGGCTTTAAAGCCCAGGGGGATTTTCAAAGGCCTGACACTTCAGATTGTGTTACACCGATTGTTGTGTGCCTTGGGTAACGACAAAAATAGATTGTAGGTGATCACACATAATCAACAAAACCTATTTGTTGATTTGTGATAGAAAATAATATTTTTTCAAAATTAAAAAAAAAACATCTATCATCAATATCAGAACTGAACGAGCCGAACGCGGCAAAGGAAACGAATTTTATAATTCGATATATGGAATGTCATGGAATCTCTTGGAGCGTCCGTAGCCTAATGGGTAAGACCTTGGTTCGCACTCGAGAGGGTGCAGGTTCGAACCCCGGTGGTGGTGTATACCAATGAGACATTTTCCGATCTCAAGTGCATAATACGGATGCTCATTGCTGTGGGAGAGCCATGCTACGCCACGAATGGGCCGGCTCGACCAGTGTGATACCGCGGCCTCACAGTGTTTCGTTCAGTAAGTGAGTTTACCGGTGGCCCAACTTCCCTAATCCCCCTACCCCTATTCCCCCACAAAGGCCGGAAACGCACTTGCGACTCTTCGGATGTCACGAGTCTCCATGGGCGATTGCAGTTGCTTTCCATCAGTTAACCCGTCTGCTCGCTTGCCCCCTAAGTATCATTTTAAAAAATCTCGCACATCGTCCCATAAACTATCCTATGTAAAAATGTTACAACAATTTACTTGGTCTTAACGTGGCGTTATACTCGTATAGACTATAGCCTTATTCGACAAATGGACTAATCAACATTTTTTTAAATTTCTTTCTGAGTATTATCTGCGACTTATCCTTGAATTATAAGCAGATGGGGCGTATTGTTGTTGGCGATTCAGAGATTCCTGACCAGCGCGAGGAACTCTACATTATTAGCATTTTTTCTTTATTTTGTAAATAGCACCTCTTGTCAAGGTCCAGAATGTTATGACGTTTTAGTCTATTGTGATTTCTTTTAATGGGGGAGTTTGTGAGCTAGATCGTTGCGATGGATGCCCAAGCGAAGTTTATATTTGATGCAAGATTTTAAAATTTCTTCTGTGATGGATGGAATTTGTAGAATTTCATGAAGTTCGCTGCTGCCAGTATAACTATAAACCAGTGTGAGTTGGATCCTTCCTTCCCAGTCGTATCCTCATGACTGAGGGACGTGACTACCGACATTAGCTTTGTGGGATAGGGTTCTCCACTTTTCTCTGTTTGTGAGACGGATATACTCAAAATTATATTTTGATATCTTTGCAGAATCTAGATGTTAGAGTTCGAAGCACTACCCCAGAGTTGAATCCTATATGTCCGAATGAGTTTAAGGATTGATGTGTATACTAATACATAGTTTTGATTTTTTGCCGAGAAACCATTTAAGGTCTTTATATCTTATGTTTAATTCGTCTCTTTTAGCTTTGATATGTTGTTTCCATATCAGGCGACGATCTAAATGGATGCCTAAATATTTGACAGAGTTATCTTGCGGAAGTTGCTCTCTATCTAAGGTCACAGGGGGTTTTCGTTTTTTTTAGGGAGAAAATAAATGCACTTACAGTGGACTAATCAACATTAAAAAAAATTTAAATTCCGGCCAGTGGCTCCTGAGATTAGCGCGTTCGAACAAACTCTTTAGCTTATATACATATATATATATATATATATATATATGTGTGTGTGTGTGTGTGTGTGTGTGTGTGTGTGTATATATATGATCAACATCCAAGATGTTGATCATATACGACGTTGTCCAACGTCGGCGGGATTCGAACCCGCGACCCCCGGCGTGAGGTACCAAAGCACTCAACCACTGCACTACAGAGGTCGTCAAATTGATTTGTATGAATGTTTACACGATGATCGTACTGATTGACAATCAACAATCATCGACGATCATTTAGAACCAGCATTTGAAGTCTTTATATGCAATGACTTATGCCCGCTTAGTACGCACCGCATACGTGCGAGACTCAAAAATGTGGTGCGTACGGCGCGATAATTCACTCAGAAACAAATATTGAGGATCTCAAAAGGCCAAATTGCAATATGGCAAGGAAATTGCTCTGCTATTCATTTTTGTACATTACTTTTTATAAAAATAAAATAGGTTTAATGAAATAATGACTTCAAAGTCAATTTGCTGTGTAGACGCCAAGTTGGTAAGACTGATTAATATTGAATGTTTCTTTTTTTATGTACATCAATTGTATTACCAAATAAAGGTAATTTATTTCTTAATTTTAAATTATTGTGAAATTATGTGAAAATTACCATTTTGAAAAAAAAAGAACATATAAATAGTCGAATTGAGAATCCTTCTCCTTTTTTGGTAATCGGTTAAAAATTAGCAGACCTCATTTGCAAGAAGAATTACAAAATTAAAAACCCTTATTCTTCTATTAAATGAAACATATTTTGTTTACAAGAAGCCTCACTGACGCTAGCTTGCTGTACTGGCTTGAAAAATTGTAGGTCTACCACAAGTTTGAAGCAATAGTATTTAATAGAATCAGGCGTTACTGGGGCGTCCTCAGGATGTGGACTCTACGAACAACGTCCGTTAAGCCACATCCTGAGGATGCACCTGTGTTTGGGCGAAACCCGCGTCGAGGCTCTCAACCCGCATTTTTACTTGCAAGTTGAGATTAATTTTCGCAGAATATTGCTAAAAATCTTTATTTACTAAACTTGAAGCATTAGTATTTGACGATACCCGATAGCGACTACGTAAATTTTTATTATGACAATTTTAGTTTCTCAAGTGATCGCTAGAGGCGCTGTAAAATTATGCCATACTGAAAATTGACGTAGTCGGTATCGAGTATCCAGAAATACTATAATTGCTTCAAACTCGTAGTAAAGCTACTGGTCTCGGGTATCCCGAGCATTAGCAATATTGCTTATACGGCAGAGGGACGGTGTATACTAAATATGATTATGCTGCTATAATTTTAATATGCTGAATTGAAGATACAAGAGAAAGAAGCGGATAACTAACATTTTAAAAGCTGCCGGATTTTTGTGTAAATGGACGTTTTAAGATCGGAAAAATAATTTAAAATGATAACTATGTGGATTAATGTGTAGCTAGATAGACAAGCTAGATATTGAAATCGCTAAATTGCAAGATTTTTCAAAATTTTATGGGAAAAATGAGTATCTACTCGAAGGTTGTAAAATATTAGTTATTCGCTTCTTCCACTTATGTCTTCAATTCTGAAATGTAAGAAAATTTTCAATTTAATTAGCATATTTTGGAGTAATGTAATCAGTACTTATAAACTATTCTCCTTTTACCGGACGTTCTCGGCACAAAAACTTTGGTGTAATCTTGAAGGTTGTCTTTAGAACTCGACCTTGTCGGGGTCCACTTACCGTGAGTAGGGTCCACTCAACGGGCGTTTAGCTATCTTTAAGCATATAACACATACGTGTAATAGGTATGTTATATGTTTATATGTACAATCAGAGAAGTTGAAAGAGATACAGATTGTGGATCTAAGTAATTTGGCCGGGTTATGACAAACATAGCCGACTAATATGGAATTAACATTTTCCGACCAAATGACGTAGATCCGTCAACTGGCTCTCTATCAATTTTCCCCGTTACACAATCTGGGAAGTAGAAACCAATAAAGGGGACCTAAAAATTTCGTAATTATAGGTCCCCTTTATTAATATTGCAAAGGAATTGGCCTACAATTCGTTTCAGTATATAGTTAAAAAATTCAATAGTTTTGACAAAAAAAATATTTCTAAATCAATTTCAATTGATTGTGAATTCACTGTATTGCAAAATTAGTAGTTATGTCCAAAAAATATTACAAATGTCGACCTTTTGTTGGACCTAGTTTTGGTAGATCTTTCTGTGGTGTGTGTGTTAAGT
>JAOTAV010008165.1:0-58225 GCA_026546445.1 Cyclargus thomasi | reverse complement strand
GTCAACAATTAAGTGAACATTCAAAATGGCCGAGCTTGTCGGCATAAGTGAGAGACATGAGTACCAACATAACGCCATAAAAAAATCGAAATTCGAATATACGTGACCCGTGAAAATTCAAAATTCGCGATACTTTTTGAACACACCTCGTATACGTAGGTCAGACTGGACGAAACTTTAAGACTCGGTATAAGGAACACATCGCTGCTTATACAAATGGTCATCCTGATAAGTTTCATTTTGCTAAACATCTTTTAGATTGTAATCATACCATATCCGATGGTCATTCCTATAAAGTTTTACATAAATGCGATATTATATATTCCGGTTGAGCGTGTTCAAACAATTAGAAATAATAAAAGAAAAGAAAAATGATAGAGTTGCAACATTGAATGACCAAACCTGATTGACTACGTCACCGCTTATTAATATGTTCGGGGGTACCGGTAAGGGTAGTGGGGATAGTAGTGTATAAAAGGCGGTGATTTGGCTGGTGGCGGCACTTAACAGACGTTGTTCGTGGAGTCCACATCCTGAGGATGCCCCTGTGTTGGGCGAAACGCGCGTCGAGGTTCTCAACCCGCATTTTTACCTGCATGTTGAGGTTAATTATTGCGGAAGATTGCTAAAAATCTTAATTTACTAAACTTGAAGCTATGGATTTCCGCGAAGTAACGCCAGATTCTATTAAATACTCTTCTTTTTTTTGGTTACAGTCTGTGTGTGTATTTTTTTATAGAATTTAATGGCCTGTTAACGAATCTTTATGCCAAGTTGAAGTCTGTGATTGAAGTGAGAAATGGTCACAAGCCAAACTCTAGTTATTATTAGCCTATGTTGTCCCGCTGCTGGACAAAGGCCTCCCACGAGGTCTTACACTGTGCGTGATCCTGCAGTAAATCGGGTAAAGCCGCAGGTAAAAGGTAGTCCATACTAATATTATAAATGGGTTAGTGTGCTTGTTTGTCCTTTCTTCACGCCCTAACGCTACTTTATTTTTGGCTTAGACTTAGTTGGTAACATAGGCTACTTTGACGTTGGAAAAACAACGAGTTTCAAAATTGTTCGTATTTTGAAGCAAATTTCATATTCCACGTATGCGGAGCACCGGACAAAATCTAGTTAAAAATAACAACTGTTATAGGATTGTTTACTATTATGAAAATACACAGCGGATTTGAAAAACCATTTGGTATCGGGTCCCGGTGCGGTGCGCACGTCACGTACACAACATGGCTTTAGTAAACACTATTACAGTATACAATGCAATTTCAATTATAATACATACAGAAATATCGGACGTAAACAAGATGTAACAAAAATAAGTGATAATTCTTACTATAGAGTTTATTATGAAAGTAGCGCTGAAAGTAAACAAAATGTTTGTAATTTGTACGGGGAAGATCTTGTCATTGGCGCGCTTGCCCAAAAAAATTTTACGCTTTCAGCGCCGCTACTTTTACAGTGAGGTCCTATATAAGGGTCTGATACAAAACCTAAAGTGTTATCATTGGTTTTGTTCTGTATATAATATAAAAATATTCGGCTTGTACTCCGTATATAATATAAAAATATTCGGCTAGTTTTTGGCCGCGACTACGGTGACGTAAAAAATTATGTTTTCCGACACCAAAAGTAGCCTATATTAGTATCCATCCTTTCAATAAGTCTAAGCCAAAAATCATTACTTTGTTAGAGCATGAAGGAAAAATAAATACACTTTTCGATTTTTAATATTATTATTTACCAAATTTAAAATATACAAGGTTGACCAAAAATGATAAAACTTTAGTATTTGTACTTTGTATGTGTCCCTTATATAGAGTTCGCTATGAAATTAGCAGCGCTGAAAGTGAAAGAGAATAGGGTGTAGGGAATTGTACTAAAGTAATACCATAACGGAAATATTAATATTCGTATCTGCACTCTGCTAATACGTTAAAAACACGCTCATGCAAGCGCTGTTTCACGCCGGTATTCGGTCAGGCCGTGGTATTTCTCCGGTCTTATGTGCTGCAATACTCCATCAAATGTTACTAAGGATGTACTCGTTTCTTTTGTAAAAAAGAGTTTCTAGTTTTATTCATACCATCAGAGACCCTTTTGAACGTAAGAATATAAATGGAAATAGAGCGCTTTTCTTCGTCCATGTTTACTCTATCTGAGAGATATATTAAGGTGGAGATGAATTTTCAGCTACCATAGAGCACAGGCAGTCGATATCAGAAGGTCATGGAAAATCTGCTAAAATCATCAAATTTCGTACTTATAAATATATCTGTTCTTTTTGACTGCATTTTTATTGCATTACACTGTAGTCAACAATCGATTCTGAATATACATAACTTATTTATGTACACCATGACAATTTAAGTTAAATCTTTACCTTAAACTTTCCTTACCTTATCTTTATTAACTTCCATTTTTATTTGTTCTTAACTTTCACAATCAAAAGAGCAACATAAAAGTGATTTCAGCCGTTCCTCCTGGCCAATAATGGAAAACGGCGTTTGTGGCAGTTACAATTGCCGTATGAGGTACTTAGATTTTCCGTATGTGGCAGTTAGAATTTCCTTACTGCCACATTACGCCGCCAATGAAGCGACACGGTAGCTCTTAACTTTTACAACCAACGTTCATGTAAACTGCAATACAGATATTCTTTAATTAAAAGACACAAATAAAAATAATACATATAAATACAATATGATATAGATAATATAGACATAAATGTAATAAATTTTTAAATAATATAATATTAGGATCGATAGAAATAAGACGTACTTTGACGACCTTTGTGGCTCAGTTGGTAAGCGCGTTGGTAGCTTAAGCCGGAGGTCGCGGGTTCGAATCCCGCCGAAGGAACAAGTTTGTCAATGTTCCTGGGTCTTGTATGTATATTAAATTTATGCATCATATGATAAAAATCTTATATATGTGTATAGTATAAAAATATTAAATACATTGCCGTTGTCTGGTACCCGTAACACAAGTCCCTCGGGTACTTAGCGTGGGGCCAGACTGACGTGGGAACTGAGAAGCGTCCATAGATGTTATTATTATATACTTTTTTCAAATAACTATCGTTTTGTTACTATACAAATATTACCAATTGTTAAAACTTATAGCGTGTATAAAAGTTTGTGAAGTCAAAGTAATAACAAGTTTGTATAAAGTATAAAGGTTGTATCACGCATGTAAATATCTAGGAATTACGCGTGCCTAGATCTATTATGTATGTGAATTGTGATCAATAAATCGTTAATTCTCCCTTATTACAGGCATTACTGTCTGAAAGGGCGTCGGTGCTTAGGGTTCCGTTGGTAGGAAAAAGAGGCCCCAGAGATTAGCTTCCTCATTAATGTAATATTTGATGTACGCGATTTTTGTTTATCTTTTTAACGATTTTCATGAGCACAAGCACACCTTGTAAATGTTTACATTTATTGTGAAAATATATTATGTTACAAGATGATGCCCGCAACTCCGTCCGAAAAATTCGTTAATCGCACGGGAACCGAACATTTTTCCGAGATAAAACTTTCACAATAAAAATACAACTTTCGCATTTATAATATTAGTTTGAATATAGATTTGCGTATGTAGTCAGGCTAACGGGAATTGAACCCAGAATATATTTTGCTGGCAACATTACTCTAATGTTGTTATAATCTACGGTTTGCGGTTAAAGTTGGACTAAAATTTGATTTCAAGATCTTGATACTTGGTCATGATTATTCAAAAAATTAAAAGTATTACGAGTAGATACTAATAACTATGGCTAGACAAATTATTAAATTAATTTATTTGCAGTAACGTTCATTTTCATGTGGGCATAATATAAATATTCGTGGCATTATAAGGTTCTGCTTTGAACCTTATAATGCCACGAATATTTGCTTAAATTGGGAACCATAAGGATCTCTCCAAATACTAATGACAAAAAGTAATAACAGTAACATGTAAACGGGTGATACTAGCCTAAAACACTTGCTAATAAACTTTACAAATAAAATAAATTATAATAGTAATACGGACCCCTTTTACACAAGTACGCAATATGAACTTGGTGGGTCTTTGCCTTTAATTATTCACAATCAGTAATTGAAAACTGATACTTGTATCAATGTAAGACGGTAGATACCAAAAGCCTATTTAATTCGATGAAGATTCACATACGTCGTCGACGCAGACATTATTTGTATCTTTTTAACTGTCACTGTTAAACATATGATTAATTCATAATAAAAAACCGGCAAAGTGCGAGTTGGACTCGCGCACGAAAGATTCCGTTCCAGTAGAGCAAAATATTTGAAATTTTTTTTTAGAAAATTAAACAGTTATTAGAGTCTACCACGTCATGCAAGCGATAGCGCGATGTCGAGGTACTGCAGCGCCATCTTATATCAAAAATAAATAAACAACTTCTTTTAACTCTCTCGCTATTACCGTTCTTGAGATACAGCCTGAATATAAACATCGAAGTCTTAGTAATAGGATCCTGTTTTTACCCTAAAACACATTAATTACCTGTAAATAAATGCGCCGTTAGGATAAAAATCATAAAACGGAAATCCGTTATAAAACAGGCCACACATGATGGCAATCAATAGACAATGGCCACGCCCATTCGTACATCCTGATAAATAATCCGTACAATTAACCAAATAGCACGTCCCCTATTAACACTATTTACTACATACCTCCTTCACATACTCCGTTAGAGGATATTTTACAGAATAGGTTCCGTAGGTCTTATTTCATTTCTATCACTTTTGCCCTGGCTTAGATCGCGTAAAATTTGAAAAGCGCGTAACGATAGGTAGGAAAACTTTGGGAACACGATATTTCTCCAAGACCTACTACTAAGTTACTACGCCAAGACTATCCATCCTTTTAACTAAGTTTTTGCCAAGAATCAAGTCAACCAAGAACCAAGGGAGGTGAGAGAAGGACAAATAAACAGACTGTCTCGTTCATAACTTATTTATAGATTGACATTTTTCATTAAGAACCGAATGAGGCCGAAACAAACTTACAGTGTCGGGAATTGGGAATTCATCGGAGAAAATGCCATAAGGCATTAAGCCCGCCTATGTACTCTGTTGTGTGCAAAAAGTATTAAAAATAAAGTCTCTGACTTGGGTAAATAAGCAAGTTCGCACGTTCACACCGCTAAAAAAAATGTGTCGTGAATCCTCATTTCGAAAGTACTACTGTAACAAAATCCCCCAGTATTGAAATACTTAGCGTCGTAACATATCGAGCTGAGTCCAGTACCGTCGTCTTCAAAGGAATTGGTATTCTAAACAGAGTGAGAGAGTATTTTAGTTAAAATCAATGCCTACAACTCTATGCAGGTTCGACCACATAATATGAAATACTGATTTTAACTCTGGCCAGGGGCGACAAAATACAAATAGACCCTTCTAGAGCAGGCAGGTCTTTCCAACTAGGGGGCCGAAGATAAATGTTAGAGGGTGGCGTCGTAAAAACGAAATATGTGAGATTACGTTTCCAAACTCAAAGAAAAAAGCAGATATAACAGTTTTTAATATTTAGTTTAAAATAAATGTGGACTTTTTGGTGTACAATACATTTACCTTCCTATATTTATTAAGAGGGGTAAGATTCTTTTTTGGCGCGGGGAGGCATAGCGAAATAAAGGTTGGGAAAGCCAGCTCTAGAGTCCACACCGTATCCAACGAAGGGCAGCACCCTCTACACTCTGAAGTATTGTCGGCGTTAGCACTACCGGCGAGATTACTTCAGCTTCACCTAACGCCATCAATTCAAACACGTGTACCTCTTCCGTATACTTATGGCACCCATTTTCATCTGGCGCCCCGGGCCGTCGCAGTGTCGTTCTTCCCTAACGCCGCTACTGCTCTGAAACTGATAACACATAAACATTTCGCCTTTGGAAATAGCCGATGAGGGTCTCACATGAATGTTAATGGGACTTTCATCTCTTATATTTATTTTAGCCCGAAGCTAACTCTCTGACTAAATATCATATCGACTATTGTAATAAGAAAAGTTAATAGTAGTTACAGTATTGTTAGTAATAAATGTTACAAAGGGACGCCTCTGGGTGGTTTAGGGTTTGTAGGCATTTTGTATGGGTAAACTCATGACGCTGAAGTCTTAATGTCGATATAAATCACATAAAAAATTTTCGCTTTCAGCGTTGCACTGTGAAAGGCACAGTGAGGAGCTTAAAAAAAACTTAATGTATTATCACCTACTTTTGATATAAGGTGTAATCTGAATAATTCAACTAATTTTCTCCACTTAGCGAATCCTTTTCTTATTGCCCACGTTTCTTGTCTAGATTTTCTTCCATCACATACAGACAGGGCTAGGAGGTGAAAATTATTGCGAATTTTACGAACAGACATTATCAATTTAAATTTTATAGTCATGGGATGTATTATGATCATTAATTTAAGCGTTTTATCATTTCATTTCACGCATAATGGCTTCATAATCCCTATCATAATAATATTATTATGAAAGGGATTATATTGAGTATAATAATATTATTATTAAGATAACCTATTTATTATGTAAGTATACAAAGTCGAGTCTTGGATAGCTAATTTATAGTACATATTACTGTACGAATATATGATTTTGAAAATGTTATAATAAGTAACAGTATGTAGAATGCTTTGGCGTATTCGTAATGTCTGCCCAGTTATGAAAATGCGTAACTTCATATAGAATCGCTAAGAAGTATACATTTTTATAACTAGGCCGACAATATGCCAAAACATTCTATGGAATGGATCGTCTTGATTCCTATTACTTATGCAATTGCTAAAGATGGTCTGTATGGTTAATTAAGCCCCTGTCAAATTTCTATACAAACCGCGAACAACAACAAAGTGACAACACAACACTTGGTTGACAATCGCGTTTTCGATGGAAAAGACACATTTTTGAGAAAAGCGTATTAACCCTGCCTAAACATTGACATAACGTGACCAAGTTATTTCCGATCCGCAAACTAGATACGACTAACGAGTCAACTTCTCTGATGTGAACTCGGTGGTGTCTCTCGGTGTGAACAGTGCAACTGATTGTGGATACTCGCCAAAACAACCTTGTGGTGCCTAACTGGCCCTTTTCGTTAAAAAATACAGGTTAAAGCACAGATTGTCTGGTTGTCAAAAGGATTTTTTAATCGGACATTCGCGTGACATTCGACTGTTAGGCCAATCAAATAGGCACAGACTGTTTTATCTTTGTTTATTAGCAAACAAGCAAAAGCTATTTGTAGACACATTTTTAAAACTATGTAGCAGCGAGGGGTCCGCATAACACGATTCTTATCTGCCTCCATTTCTCGATGCCAAATAACAAAGCTGTTAACATATAAAACCAGTTTCAGTACCTTGTAATATAATACGGCATGAAATGCGTCATTGACGTATGTTTTCCTGAAATAGATTTTAAAAGTCGGACGCTTCGTTCATTCTCGCTTCGGGCTTCATTGTCGGGGTGTTGTCGGGGTGTGCCGAAGCTCTTTCTGTTCATACAAACAGCGCGTTCGGTCGTAAAGTTTGTATGAACAAGCTAAATGTCCAAAACCTAAAAACTCGACTGCAGGAACCGTTGCTATTCGAATTTGGCGCCTAAAATCCGTTTTTTTTTTTTAATTTTGATATAATATCTATTTTATTTTGTCACTCTGACAGTCAATACGAATCTAACGAAACCTCTCAAGCCAAAATCTATCAAGGCTGCAGGGCGTGCCAAATAATTATACAAACATACATACTCTCGAAATACAGAACCCTCCTTCTGGGGCAGTCGGGTAAAAATGTGATGCGTTCCGGCTCATCACAGTATGCTCACTTCATAAAGGAGCTCATCGGATTCTCGCGACACGCGACCGCAACCGACATAAATCAAAATAAAATGCCACGTTGTGAATTAGGCCATAGGTTTCATTTTCTACCAATTTGGGTCTAGTGATATTTGTAGAAGCGAAAAGCTTCGTCTTATATCTAATTTTGCATATGTATCTACTATATGAGGGTTAATACTTTGTTTTATACAATAAGTTCATAGAGAGGTACCTAATTATAATATTTAAGCTGACCCTTTGTCTACCCTAATAGATTCGACTGCTCATGTTGTTAACAAATTTATTTGTTTATGTACCTAAAATCTTGTTTGTTAATTAGCGGACCCGACATACGTTAAGCCTGAACACACACACAATAAATTTCATCAAAATCTGTCCAGTAGCTTCGGAGGAATTCGGTAACAAAGACACGCACGCATCCAAGAATTGGGTATATGTATTACGATATTTATTATTAACACGCATCATTAAAATAACAGGTAAGTATACCTAGGTATCATATATATATTTATTCTATGGTATCAAGTACTTGCTAAGAGATTTATAGGGGCAAATATGAATTTACGTTCTAAATAACTTTTTCACGTTCGGAAGGAATGCAATTACTTATATTTATCCGGCGAAACTACACTCGTGGGACGTCGTAAAATATTTTACATCCACATTTTTGTATAAAAAGGACTAGAAGAAAAATAATAAAGGAACTCCGGCAGTATGAATGTGTGTGTAAAAGCGACAATTTCACGAATTATACGTACAGTCAACACCTCCGCTCTACCGGGTACCGCAGCGTGGGGGGGCTGGGGGCGGCAAAATTTAGCAGAAAAAAAGAAAATATTCTAAATATTTGACAGTTACATATTTCTAGCACGACTATTATTTCGCAGCCATTGAAAAAGCACGGTTTATATTTTCATTACTTATTTTGTGACAAATTGCTGACGGTCCTGCAGAAAAAATCTTTGAAATTAGATCGTGGCCGCCTTGCGATTTTCATTAACGCGATTATTTTTTTACTACTTAGCTGTAATGTGATACATCGAATTATATGAGTATATATGCACTGGCTGAAAACAATAAATTATATGAAAAAAATAGCACGAATAATATCCGCTTGCGCAAGAATGATAATCGCTCTTAATGTTTGTAAAAAATAGCACGATTTAATTGAACAGCCTAATTAAGTAAAATTGTCCTCCGCCCCGGACGGCCGATACTTGCGCTACTCCACTGGCTCTACAACAGTAAAACCTTTCTTGGTGGAGGAACAGAGTGAAAAGATGGCGCAATAGTTCTGTCTTTGACTGTGCGTGCAAAAGTAGGTACGTATCAGAGTATGTTTTAGATATATAGTTTATTTTTTTTACAAGGTGTCCTAGGGACCGCAACGTTAACCTCGGATGTCAAACAAAAAATAAATCATGTGTATATAAATATGTCTGAAATCCGAAAATGCAAACAAAACCGGAATTCCGACTCCCGATCAATCATATTCTTATGATTTGTCCGTACAAATTGCTTGGATACAAAGTCCGTACACATGCCTTATAAAATTTTGACTGAGGAGACGTGTCCAACTTGCTGAGCGCCGAGTGCTTGTTTTTTTACATGGGATCTTACAAGATTTTTACAGCGCCACCTAGCGATGCACACGCTCGCATGTACAAATCCCATATAAAAGCTTAGTAAATGCGTTCACGGTCGAATGTGAAAAAAAAACTCGCCCTCGGCACTCTGAATTTAACAAAAACTACCCAAAGATTCATTACCACTACTATTCGAAAACAATTTTAACTAAGTATTTAGTTTTCCATTATTAAAAACATTGAAAAGCCTATAAATTATTAGTTAAAGCTTAAAAGCCGTATTTAATACGAAGTGCTAATATTTGACCTTAACACTATTAGACCGGGCTGTTGATAGTCTACGATAGCATCTAGAAGCCATGTTTCACAAAGTATCAAAGACGCTGAAGCAAAAGAAAACCACAGAACTCTAAAAAATTATCTTCATATTTTGAACGGGAAAACGTGAAGTATTTTTATTGACGCCATAGTCCATATTATACGGAGGTGGCTTGGCCTTGAAACCAGTCGGCATCTATGAGAATTCCTGCGCCACAGCGTACAGCCGAGGGCGTGCACACTTTACTACCTCTCAACCTTATCGCCATAGTAATGTGATCAACTATGGTATGCTTAACCTGTACAGCTAATACATTCGAAGCGTTCGGGGACGAATTCCAGGAGCTTTGTTCCAGTTCCCCTTCATATCTGAGACGTAGCGTGCATACTCATTGGACTTTATTACACTATGGATAAGCCCCGCTTGCGCCATTCTGGGTTAAGGTTAACCGTAACCCTGCACTGTGCTAAAATATTTATCATTTCTTTAACAAGAGAAGTAACATTACATTTAAAGACATAAAAAATGAAGAAGAAGAGGATAACTAACACTTTGCAAATTTCGAGTACATTCTAAATTTTCCCATAAAATTTTGACAAATCTTGTAACTTACCTATTTTATTACCTAGCGAGTGTATCTAGCTATACATCAAATCCACATTATTTTAATTTCAATTAATTTTACGGTTCCAAAAGCATCCATTAACGCAAAAATCCGGGAATAATTAAAATGTTAGTTATCTGCTTCATCCACTTATTGTCTTTATTTATCCCTGGGTTGACTTTGATTTTGCGTGGGCTGGCCCAGCCTGAGATTAGCAACAGTTAAAATTTCCTAAACATTTTATCGCAAACAGAAGCAAGCAACAAAAACAAAATTTTATAATGAAAACAAATAGATTAATATCCTAAGAAATTTCTTGATTTACATAATCGTGTTGCAGTACTGTTATTTATCGGCACAAAATATAAAATGTGAATTTATAAACTGGCTCAAGCTTAATAACCGCCAGTGAAGGTTCGGCATAATCAGGCACGCGTCGTTCACGTGAACGAATATGGAACCAGCTATTGCGACAAAATAACGACCCGCAGACTGGTCACTTTGGACTTTTTGCACCTGAAAAAGGATATTCTTAATATAACTATTCATTTTCGAAAGTTTTTTTTGCGATCAGGCATTTTTGGGCACAGGTAGAATCGCTAAAAATAAGCCAACAGACAACTAACTTTATAATTTACGTATTATGTAGCCAGATGTAATTCTGTAGCTTCAAACTTAGCTTCATTGTTTTATTGAATTTAATAAAAATATCGCGGATACTTGTTAGTAACGCATATTATCTCAGGTTATTATACTTCGAAAAATTAATAGAGCCAAATAATCCTTTATTTCCTTATTATCTTGTAAATAGCTGTCTGAAAGCCAAGAGGCTTTAGCTCTTAATGTTTGGGAATGCGTTTTACTGGTTGTCCTTCATGAACACAAACAAAAGTAAGGAGGTATATACATATTTAAATACTTAAACCAATTTTGTTAAGCTACAATTTGTTTATTACTTTCCTGTTCTTATATGTTTGCTTAAAGCTTTTATTACCTTGGCTTAATCTCCTATACAGTTTTTTTTAATTCTAGTATAATTCTCAATGAAATAATGACAAAGTTTCAGGAAAAATTAAAACAATATTTCCGCCGTCGCATTCCTTTATTGTATAAAACAGAACAGTGTAAAAAGAAGTACATGTTAAAATATAAAATATCTGATAAACTTAATGCGAGTGCTGATCGTAATTTAGGGCGTTCATGATTCTATACAACGAATGCAACCTATACTCTAAGAAGATTAAACGATGGAGATACAGCGGCGCCTGGGTGGTAGGGCGTCGCCGTGTTACGGAATGACGGTTCCCTCGACTGTGATATGCTGCTCGACGAGAGACCGGGGTTAAGATGCAAACAATACGACTTAGTACAACTTAAACCTTACTTAGCTTAACGAAAACCGTGGAAGTCACTCCCTAAGTTTCTCTAGATTCACGGGACCGCGCGTCGACGCAGTAGACGTATCGCTGGGGCGCGCTCGGCGGGGCGCGCGGTCCGCCTATTTTATGAGGCCCTTGGTCCTGAACAGGTCGCGCATGAGACCCTTGAGGTATCGGATCTCGCGCTGCAGGTCGGCGCACTTGTCACCGAGCTCGGCGTGGCGACGGCAGAGCGCCCGCTCCTCGGTTAGGAGCACCTCGATCTCCGCCTTTTTCTTCTGGCGGTAGCGCGTCGCGGCATTCTTGTTCTGCTCCTTCTTGCGGGAGCGGCGGTCGTCGGGGGCGCGAGAGTACGGCTTAGGGCGGGAGGGGACACCCCACTCCTCGTCGGTGGACGAGCGCGGGGAGGAGGAGGGCGACGAGCGGGGGGAGGGGGAGGAGCTGCGCGGGGATGGCTGCGGGGAGGCGAGTTGGGCCGCTCGGTGGCGGACCAGCTCCTCGAGGGACTGAGAGTCGTCGTATTCGGTGGTCAGCGCGACGGGCGGGATGAGGGGCAGGGTGGAGGGCCACTGATCGGCTGGGGGCGCCTGCGCCTGCTGCGCGTAGCTGAGCAGCAGCTGCGTGGCGGGCCCGGGTGGGGACTGCGGCGGGGTGAGGTGGGTGAGCTTCACAACGCCGTACACGGTCTCGAACTCGCGCAGCAGCTCCTCGGTGGGCTGGGGCACAATCTGCGCGGCGTAGGGGCCGGCCGGGCCGACAGGGGCGCCACCGGGGCCCGCTAGGGGCACTTCGGTCTCCGCGCCCGGAATCTGCGGGATGCTCTCGAAGAAAGAGAGCTCGGTTTTCTCCTCGAACCAGTTTGGCAGCACGTTTTCTGAAAAAAGAATAAGAATCATAAGTTCATTGTTCTTTTTTTATGGAACAGGTTTGAAATTATGTTTTGTTGTTCTTTTTGGAACGTGCGTGTACCATTATGATATATTTTTCCTTACATGCTATAAAGCTAAAAAGCTTAGATTTGGTTCCAATGCAAATAAAAACGTAAATACGTTTCTCTTTGAATAAAAGTCCTTTGCAAATTTCGACGACAAATGTTTTATTTACTCTATTACGTTCACATACATACATTACGATGATGCCATATAATAATTAGCAACACTTTATCAGAACTGCTAAATCTCCTATCTCGCATTTCTGACATTAACTAAATGATAAAAATAATATTTACAGTTAGTTTGCTAAGTTAAATATTTGTTTAATTTTGCACTAGAATATAATTAAACATGACGCCTAATGATGAATTAAACTAAACTGTACCATTTCATCAGTGTTTGTATTTGCCTCATCTGTTTATTTACTCTTCTACTTTCCTGGTGTGTTTTGATAAATATATATGTTGGTGTGTAGGTCGTGGGTAAAAAAGAAAATACATTACAGGTTGCTATGACCGAATATAATATTGTAAGCGAACGAAACTATTTAGAAAATATAAATCATGAGTGCACAAGACGTTGCCGCGTTGCAGGTCGTATTAATTTCCACTAGTTAGGATTATTTTTGCTAAATAAAATTTAAATGGTTTTTTGTAAAATTCATCAACATTAAAGTTTAAAGTTGTATCGTACACTATCGCAAAAGTATTTAAGGAACTTTACAATAAACGATCGCCTTACAGTTTGTAACAATACGGATGTCTGACCTCGACTAAGTTCGTCTACTATGATACAGTTCTCACTCACTGAAGTTTTATAACCTTTTGTGTCAAATAATACAGGTGTTATTTTATAAAATGTACTTCAAATATCACATTTTCTACGTGTATATAAATCAGGAATAATATTTCGAAGCTAACGGATAGCTTATTGGTAAATTGAAATAACATTGTTTATGTCCCACGCGCGTTATTTAGCTATTGAGAAAAGTAGATTATTTTACCAGCAAAATAAGTAATTAAGCGTTGATAGCTCGACTAAATCCGCCCTCTCATGTCGCACGCACCTCCTATTATCATTAATTTATACAATATCAGTTTTTGCAATGTTGTATTGAGGTGATCGTTGATTATACCACGGCCCTGGACCGAGATAATATTATCATACAATGGCAGCTAGATCGCAATGAAAATAAATCGGGAAAATAGACATTTTTCACGCCCTTTCGAGAAACGGAAATTTTTCCACGCCCCAAACAAGCAAGAATGTAAATAACTCTATTTTGACAGCTTTTTAGCCGCATTGATAGATGTTGATTATTAATTATTTAATTAGTTATTTAATGTAAACTTTGTGTATATACAATAGTTATACTTCAATCATAACAAAATCTGTCCAAACGCAAGTCTAAAAAAAATAGTTAAATATGCAGCTTGTAGAAAATTAGATACACATACAAAGAGAACAACAACATTTGGACCAACTGTAGATAAAGACTGTTTACAACAATTACAGGCTTTTGCACTGGCCTTTATGTCCTCTGTTTACATAAAATTATGGACGTCAGTCAATAAATAAGTCATTTTATGATAAATCCCTGACCTGACAATATCTGACGTGGGACTATCGGAATAATGGCGCTGTCAGAATATAGAATGAAATAGAAAATGTGTTTTGTCTCGCTCGCTTTGACCCTAGAGATCTCTGTTATCACAACAATATGTGATCTAAAAACCGCATTACTAGAAGTGTATTAAATAGAGTAATGTACTTATTACTTCCGCCTTTGGCGCCTACAAATAAACTAAGAAAATGATATAAATATCGAAAAATAATATTATGTTAATTTTTTTACTTGATTAACAAATAAAAAGCAAAGAAAATGAACGTTATTTCCAGTCATTACAGCAATACTTTAAAATATTGGTGTGAACAAAAAGTACATTGAATATTCAAAGCAGTTCTTGGAACGTGCCTTTGGCGCATAAGCAGATAAGGGCGTTCGAAAAAGTTTTGAGAAACCGACGAGTTGCGTCGTCGTTTCTCAACAATTGGGATACATTGGTGGTGCTACGCGTTATCAATTGGACGTGATTGAGAAACTATTGAACAGATCGACACAAACAAATGAAATTGTATTACCGACCCGCCCATGCCCTATACATACCCGTATGTTATACTGTATTAATATCAAAATAGACATAACGAAGAGTATGGCGACTTCAAACAAAGTTAAAAATCGGCGCGGATACGCCTTTGACAACTTCGACAAGACTCAAAGCATACTCGTTACGTCAGACCTATTAATTTCGAAAACTTCTGAGGTGGGTCACTGTTATTCTGTCCATGGTAATATTTACCACGACAAGTAACGGCCGGTATCAAAAGTTTTTATCTTTTTTTTTTATCTATGGACGCTTCACACCACGTCAGTCTGGTCCCGTGCTAGGTACTCTAAGGAACTTGTGTTACAGGTACCAGACAACGAAAATATATTTAATACTTTTATACTATATTTAATTTTTATACATATCTAAGATTTTTATTATATGATACACATCCAAGACATCCAAGACATTGAAAAACTTGCTCCGTCGGCGGGATTCGAACATGCGACCCCCGGCAAAGGTCGACAAAAAAAAAGAGTTCTATCCAGAAATTGGGCATTTTTATCAAAGTAAAGAAGATAAACGGGAGTACTGATTTCGGCTGCTTCGCCCGCATTAATACCTAGACCATAGTAAACTATTTCTAGATTAAGGTAGCTTACTATGTGTGAATTCGGAACGTAACTAAAACCAGTTCAATAAAATCTGTTTTGTCGCTTTTTTCATACACCCATTTAGGTCACCTATCCTCAAAAACTTTCTCATTAATTATTATAAGAGTGGGACGATTTGCCTAAGTTTGAACTTCGTACTACTTCGTATCGTAAACGTTTAGACTTAATTAATGAATGGGGTTTCTCAACCAAGAGGGCTCAATAGATCATATAGAGCCAACTGTACCCTCTCTCACAATGACTGTAATGAAAATTTATTATAACAAAGAGCATACCAAATTAGCTTCTTAACTAGTCGTTTCAAAAGAGGAATGAACGACACGCTTTATTATAAATTAGCGATACTATCAAAATTAAAGTTTACATACTTTAATTTTGATAGTATCGCTAATTATAATAAAGCGTGTCATTTAAATTAATATAACTTTTTGTTATGGTGAAAATTATTGATCAGAAACCTACTCCCTTCTTGGAAGTCGTTTCTAAACGCGAATTGACTATGGATAATACCCACTTTTCATTCGTTCTTTATTAGCAATTTTTGGTTGATTTTGATGATTTAAAAAGTGTAGTTGTCCTTTTTTTTACATATTTTTTTTTGCGTAGTATCAGTGGTGGAGAAATGTTATCGTATGTTTATTTAGTATCTACTGTTGCTAATTGCTCTTTGGTTTTGCATGGCGGCATGTTTGTTTTTATGGTAGCGAGAAAATTCGAGATACCGATAACACGTCGTACGCTCTATTTCCAACGCGAAAGGCGCAAACAAACCACACTATTTTGTGGTTCTGTACTGTCTCATTAATGAAGCATTGAAAAAAATTTTAGGTGTGACCACTTTTTCTTTTAGCATACATATATTTTTAGGGTTCCGTACACAGAGGTCTGTCTCAAATGTCTGCCTGTCTGTCCGTCTGTCCGTCTCCAGGCTGTATCGAAAAAAACTTTTATATTTCTAGGGCCACTATGATAACAAATACTAAAAGCAAAATAAATTTAATATATAAAAGTGTCTCTCGTGCAACAAACGTGTTTTTTTTTCTTAGAGGTGAAAATTTCAGAATGTTTCCGAAATTTTGGAAGTTTTCAGGAAAGTTTCTAGTAATTTACTTGAAAACTTCCTAAAAATTTCTGTCGTAAGTTTAAATATCAAAAAGAGAATAATGTTATGTTTGATAACAGGGTATAACCAAAAGAACTAGAAGTACTCTAATTATTTAAATATTTATATTATAAATCAGTGGTTAACAAGAAAAAATTATGTAGTAACAATATTATATATTAGTTATTAATTCATTAATATATTTCATTAATAAGCAAAATATTTTTTATCATTTACGATTGTATTCGTAACAAAAAGCGTAACGAAGCACTACGTTTTCTCAATTTTACTTTTTTGCCTAATGCCAAAGAACACGTTGTTTATGAACAGAACAAATTCTGGCGTTGCCATGAAATGTTACGATTTTGACATGCGCAAAAAATGGATCTACCATATTCGAAAATGACAAAGTAACTCGAATATAAAAAGAAACATTTTTATTTCTTCCTGTCAAGTATTTTGAAGACTTCCAAATTTGGAAGTTTTCATGAAATCTTCAGGTAATTTACCTTAGAAAGGGAAAATTCCCAGAAGTTTTCATCTCTAATGGCACTGTAGTACGTCTACATCGCGCTATCGCGAAGTGTAAAGCTAATGCTGGTGCGCCCGACCGGCCAAGTGCGAGTTGGACTCCCAACTCGCACTTGACCGATTATTAACTGCTGGGTTTATCCGACACATATAGATCAATAGATGTAAGACGTAACGAGTCCATTTTCCCTCATGCGGGGATTTCTTTAGCACGCGAGTTGACAACAGCACATCGACTCGCCTGACCCGCGATAGCTCGGCACAATCTGACATTTCATGCCCCTGCGCTGACAAAACACGATAACTGACCAGAGCTGTCAAAAACTGGAGGTGACCGGAGCCCTTACGTTTTTTAAAGTACTAAAGGTACACAAAAGTTGTATGCATAATAGTATTAGGCATAAAATTTTCGTAACGTATTCTATACTAAGCACTCCCTTACAGGGTGTAACAAAAGTGATAATACTTAAGAGTGTGTGTCTCTTGTATCTATATTATATTAATACGCGAGCGAAAAACTTTGTACCCCTTTTGACGAAAGACATGGAATTTCATCGAGTTATAGTTTATATGGAGGAGGAGCGTAGAATACTAATATTATTTTAAAATATATTTTTATCATTCATATTTTTAACACTCTACAATATTTTGACATGACACGATAATCATAGACAAAAATATTCTGTTGTTTATACACATTTTTTAACTCGTCAGTAAAACTTAATATTTTAAATATTTATGGTCGAATTTCGACCTCTAGTAGAGTTAATAGTGCACTAAGCAAAAAGTAATAATGATGAAGACAATATGATGCTGACAATACACCGAGCTGCAACTCAATTAACGGGTATTAACTCGATTGGAAGTTATATTAATTGCTCAGTAGTTAGCCGTTATTACTGTTTCATAAGGGCATAGTTTCCTTCGTAATCTAAATATAGTAATCACTTTCAAATATTGCACCGATATCAGCTTTGAACTATGACTAGCCTTATCACACGTCCCAGGAATGCAACGCCGAACCAATATTTATTATAATGAAATGGACATTTATAATTTTATTTATTGCCCTATTTACACATGTACGGTTGACGATTATCATAACTGGTATATTTCCTGCGACCGGTGTGGGAGAACGACGAGGAAAAACGGCTAAGTGTGGATGCATTAATGTTCGCAGTTACAAAAGAAAATACAACTAAAAGACACTCGAGACATTTCTTTTGTTACATTGTTGCACATTTAGGTTAAGGCCAATGTTTTTTGTGGCTCGGTATTCAATCTATGCACTTTACATAAAACTACATTCGAATTCATTCGTTCATAATTAACTCCTACGCACTACGTCATAAGGTTGAAAATCGATTTTTACGTAGTTTACGCGCCAACGACATATTATAACAAAGATACAATAAGTAAAAAGATCGTATCAAAGTCGAGTTTTCGTGGTTAGGTACCACTGTTGATCCTAGCGACAGAGGAGTTGCAGTGGTAGGAATGTGTGGAAAGCCGATAAAAAAAATAGGTCAATTAAATTTTGAGGCCTACTAGTTGACCCGGCAACGTTATTTTTCTATATATATCATTATTATATTAAATCATTTGTCCTGAACTATATGCATTTAGGAATCAACGTACAGCCTACACCACTGATCGTAAAAACATGAAATAAGGTGGGGGGGGGGGTTAGTGTATTGACTATTATAAAGAAGGACTAATAAGACGTGATTTTTCGAAATTCGTCTCCTAAGGGGGTAAAAAGGGGGGTTAAAGTTATATTGTATGGGATAACGCAATTACGTGGTCCGATCTAATCCAAAAATAAATTCATACTTCTTAGAATGTCCATACTAATATTATAAATGCAAAAGTGTGCCTGTCGGTCCGTTACCCCTTCACGCCCAAACCGCTGAACCGATTTTGCTGAAATTCGGTATGGATATACTTTGTGTCCCGGGGAAGCACAGGATACTTTTTATCCGGGAAAATTGTACGGTTACTACGCGATCCTTTATCGCGCATGTAGTATTTTGGCGCGATAGAGTTGCGGGCATCATCTAGTGTACCTACGTAATTCACATTCTTCTAATAATCCAATCATAATCTATATAATACACAGATGGTTGCATACAATCTAGAGATGCAGGAAGGCATATACCTCGAGCCCTTTGTGTTATCAGCATCGAGCGCGGAATGAAAACAAACGGGGCAGTAAGCGCCTTTATTTATTGGTCGAGGCGAGGTCGTCGTGTGCGCGGACTGGTTTGTCAATCATGGCGCACCGGCATGGAAAGATTTCTTATTAATTACTTGTTGCACGAACAAAGCTCTTATCGCGCTTATCTTATAGCTGACAAGTGGCAAACCATTACCAGTATAAGGGAAGTGTGGTAAGTCCATACAACCCCTGTCAACATCGAAACTATTTGCATATCCCCAATGGCAGTGTACAAACAGAAACTTTTCTAATGTATGAGGAGTCTTAACGTATATCATTCATTGAAGGTTAGCATGCGAGTACAATGACATTTAGCGGTAAAAGTAAAAATAGACTTTCAGTTGTAATATACCATAAAAATTCTCGCACCATAACACGTTCACGTGCAGCTCTTTTGTAACTCAACGTAACCGATAACCGATTAACTAATTCGTGTAACTTAGGAATTAGGTTTTGATACGATAAATTGATATTCCAATGCATGTATCGTGCATAGAAAACAATTATTTAATTTAGCCTTAAACCGAACGGCGTTAATCGGTCGTGATCTACAAACCCGTCCAATAACCGATCCAATTATCCGCATATTCCGGGGTAATATATAATTATTTCCAAACCATTCTTGTTGAAAATGTAAACAAGTTTTGTTGCGCAGCCGGCAATGTCCCTTTCGAATTCCCAGCGCTCTACCGCGAGCGAAAGCATTCGATATCGACAATGCAGCGATAAGAGATCATTAAATTCGTATCAAACGTCATTCGAGTCCGATCCCTGCAAAACTGGAGCGAGACCTCGCGTCGATCGATTGAGGTCTTTGAGGGATAAACATCAACAAATTCATCTAACATTGACACACTTTCGACAAAATAACGTACCAGCGGCGTACAGCTGAGAGAGCGCCATGACGTTTGAATCTTCCAAGTATCCTTACTGCTAGAGATTACAGTACTTAAACACGATTACACGGGCAGTGGTCCTCGGTGCGGGCTGGAGTCGTCGGGAAATCGGGACGGTCGGCAACCGGGAATCTAACGTCTCTTGACGAGCTTCTGTGAGTTGAACACTATTTCCTTGTTCCAAATGCAACGATAGTGGTACTTCATTCTAACGGCGTCCAGAAGGCGCATAAACGTTGGCAGGCATATGCGAGCCGAGCGCGAACGCCCGATGTGTACTTCTCCAAACGAATTTATTGTCACGGATGTGTGTGAACTGTAGACGCGGCGCAGCGCACGCAACAACTGAGTGCGCCCGCGCAGACGGAGCCTCCGTCGGACCTCCGCGCCCTCCCCGCCCAACCCCGCACACCGCACCCACCCCGCGAGACTTAAGTCAACGCCTGGCCAAACTACTTGAGCAAATACCGACGAGATCACAAGTCAAGTAGTCGATATTGAGACAACAGGCGTTCGATTAAAACTCAAACTCTTTATATGTTATTTTTTTTTAGAAACAATTGTCGCATAAAAAAGGATCAAACTTGAAAAAAAAGCGAACTGATTAAAAACCTGTCTAAGGCATTCAAATTTTTACTGATAAAAATATAATTTTGAAAAATCTCAGTAAAACTCTGAAATGAAAACTATGGCCAGACGCTTTTCCGGACCGATACAACCTTCAAATCTTCAAGAAAAGAGGGTATTATATTTTAAATGGCACCGCACCAGCAACTCTACTGATCCTGCAACGAGTGTCCATGAGCGTCGGTAGTTGGTTTAAATCAAGTAACCAACAACAAAAAAATTGTATTACTTAAATATCCATAAATAAAAAGATCCTTCCTCCTCTGACCTTTCTCTACATCTAGTCTAGTTTCTAGACCATCAATATACCTGAAGAAACGTGTAACGAAAGAAGAAATTACTGAAATTCTAGGCGCCCGTTGTACAAAATATAAAGATGAACAAAGACTCTTCAATGGTTTTATTCTTGCTCTACATTTATATTGTTGTAAGCTTCTTTCATTGAAATAGTAAAGAATCAAAAATCTTAAAAGCTCTAAAATCTAAGAGCTCTTTGCGTTGAAGAAGTCAAAAGTTCTTTTTTTTTTTTCAATTTAAATTAAATTAATGTAAACGTAATTTTAATTTAAATTAAATTAGGTTTACGCGACTGCACATGGTGTCAAAGCATTTGGTAGAGATTTTATTGCAGCAATAACATAATATTGTTCCCAGTCACATTGGAACACTTATTGAACGAGGACTAGTTTGAGCTAATTGCTTGGAATTCGTATTTGAAATTTATCAATGCATACGAGTACTCAGGATAATCTATATATTATATTAAAACGAGCGGAAAACTTTGTACCTCTTTTTACGAAAGACCCCTAGATTTAAAAACATGAAATTTCTCTATTCATTTTTGTTTATGGTTGAAGTCTGTATTTTTTTTTAAATTAATCGGTAATAAAAGGTAACGAGACTTTCATGCCAAATTTAAGTCTGTGATTGAATTGAGAATATATTATATTGTTTATAGCTCTGGATTTAAATATTTATGGTCGAATTTCGACCACAGGGCGGCCTCTGTAATGTATACTATCTTGTGAGTGAGAGATTTCTATAGCAAGAAGCTATGTACTTTCCTTGAGCAATTAAGTTGAACTGCTCCGAATATTATATTTTTGGTAAAGTTTAAAAACCGATCTATATCGACATAGTGGATATCCGTGGACGGACGATACAATACAACATTTTGTTTGTTGGTAACACGTCGTTAAGAATGATAAGTAATGTATCGACCCGCGACGGACGAAGTAAGGGCAATTTGCTGCACTAGGTATCTCATGAGTTATGGTTAGTCCCCGAATCCAAACTAATATTATAAATATGAAAATGTATTCGTTTGTCTTTTCTTCACGCCTGAACGAAACAAGTAAACGACTTGATTTGGCATAGTAATTGAAAGGACTCAGCCTGAGTAACA
Source organism: Cyclargus thomasi (assembly GCA_026546445.1). Taxonomy (NCBI): domain Eukaryota; kingdom Metazoa; phylum Arthropoda; class Insecta; order Lepidoptera; family Lycaenidae; genus Cyclargus; species Cyclargus thomasi. The sequence goes on along the minus strand of JAOTAV010008165.1, from coordinate 35,968 downwards.
TAGCCTAGGCTTGAACGCCAACAAATAGTTGAAAATTGCGACCATTTCCTGTCTTGCCGATTAAGTGGTATATACAACAACAAAAGAAATTTGAAAATCGGTCCACAAACAGCGGGGTAATCGTTAAACGTACAAAAACTAACGAAAAAAAAATAACCTCATCATTTTAGGATTCGGTTAAAAATACTTAACAGATAAAACCGGCTATCATTGGTATAAAGTGAAGGCTAAAACTCTTTAGTCCCTTTTCTAATCTGTTTATTCTTTGTACAATGTTCAAAACATGTTTATATACAGATAAATTGACCATACGTCCCATTTCGAAAGGGACTGTCTCCTTTATTCTGTACTTCCCCCCCCCCCCGATGACCCCGTAAACAATGTCGCGACACAGAAATGTCCCGTTTTCGCGTTAAACATGAACTACTTCTCCAGTAACTCTAACATGAGTTTGAATTGAAGCAATATTGTTTGTCGATACTCGATAGTAAATACCTAATTTATAGTATAGCAATTGTAGTTACGCAAGTGACCGCTAGAGGCGCTGCAAAAGTTTGCCATACTAAAAATTGAAGTAGTCGATATCGAGTACTGACAAATACTGTTGCTTTAAACTCATGGTAAAAAGCCACTGAAAACAAAGCAGCCTAAGTACGTCTATTCTTGAATTTCTTGATTTTTTTTTGTTAATACATTTTTCTTAATAATTTAGCCGTTACAACTCGTTGATGACAAACATCAAGTACCAATTTCACCCGGATATTTAAAATCTATATTTCTCACCACAACAAAGTGAAACTTAAAAAAATGTATTTGAATCCATTAAACTCTAAGTACAATCAGGGAAGTTGAAACAGCTTCGGCAGCTATTCGGGGTATGTCAAACTCAAGCGACAGATCAGTATTGACTTACATGGAAATTACATATTCCGTCCAAATGACGTAGGCCCGTCAACAGACTCTCTTTCAATTACCCCCATGGTATTTTAGCGGAACGCAAGATGGAATTTGAAATAAAATCAAACACGGTCACACGTAATAATTATAGTCACATTCATAGTAGAACAGTCATCATCACACAGTATAATTAATGTTACGTAAAGTGACATCTTAATTTAACCGACATGATGTTTCAAAAATAACATCGATAACATTTAGCTTATTAACTACCTACGTGATGTTTTAGTGCCGGTATGTAAACACATATTTATCGATACAATACGTATGCGATAAGTGAATCATGTGGCATGTTCATGACACTATTTCGCAGATCAGGGGTGTGTCCTCAACATCGTTACTAACTACTAATTACTAATTAGCGTAGATAAACTCTCTTGCACTTTTGTGCATCTCTCGACATCCGAAGGGAACTCTACATTGGCTAATGAAGACATATGCATGAAGACAACTAACACTTTACAACAATCAATAATTGTTAATGTTTTTCCTAATATTTTTTTTAAAATCTTGTAACTAGTTAATAATCAAAAATTCAATCTGTAGCGGTACGCACATTTACTCCTGCATCGCGCTGTCGAAGATTTCTAAGTCCCAAACTATATATATACGAAAGCTGAAATGAATCACGTGGGTTTCGGCCGGACCGGGTATAACACTTCGCCCGGTCGGAAGATCTTCCTTTAGGATCGCCACGTATATTTCCACAAATCTACCATAGCTTTTCCTTTAACGACCTTCATTGAGGCACAAAACAAGAGTTTTAAAATTGTTAGTTATCTGTTTCTTCCGCTCATGTCCTCAAATATGTTATTACAAGTTTATAGAGCATAAATTAAAGCTGCTCAACACCAGGCCCCCGGCACGCAAGATCAATTTTAAATTTCCTGTAATTATTTGTACCCAGAACCGTACAATTTTATCGAAAAATACTGTCACAGTTAAAGTAGTAACGCAATTTCACAGCATTTTAAAAATCTCGCGAGCCCGCATAAAGTCGCGCTTTTTTGCTAGTATATTATATTCGTATATACTGCCCAATTTAATATATTTATTTTTCAGACGAAAAATAAACTTTAGACCTTAGATTATACATTTTGTGTTAGGTAGGACTGCTATTTATTTTATTGATTCTTTCAATATAGCTATTGCGCATTGTATGTATATTAGAAGGATAACTGAAGATATTGTTTCCTTTTCGTGTTTCCAATTTCAAATCAATTTAAATTGTTAGTCATTCCAAACTATATAAGGTCTCTCTTTCATGAATGACAAGAACGATGCTTTGTTATACTTGGATTAGATTTGAGATTGGAGAGATTCCAATAAAATAATATCGTAACATATTATTTGTTAATTGTAAATGTAAATTATTCATGGCACCAAATATACAAAGGTTCGGACCTTCGCGCTTTAGCCCGAGGGCTGGCCGAAACCCTTTCACATAAGCCTAAGATATTTCAAGGAAAAGTGTCGTAAAAAGAACCTTCGGACGAATTTCCTGGTGGTTATTATTTCATTTGACATCCTGCTTTGAATAATAAAAAAAAACATTATACTAATAGAAAAAGAGTCCATTTAATCCGTTGTGACACGAGGAAATAAATTGAAAAGAAACTCCGAAAAAAAAATAACCTAAGAGATCTTTATGTAATTGGTGTAGGCGAGATTCGTAAAAACATAAAGCAATGATTATGTTACATAACTAAATTATTATACAACATAATTGTTAAATATAATTTAATTATTGCCACTAAGATAATATATTATATCAATTATTACGTGCTTTAATATTAAGACGCAAAAAAAAATTCCTCAAAAGATTAGAGAATGTTACTTTTGTACCGTAGAGGCTGTAGCTTAATAATTCATACGACCAGTAAAGACTTCGATGGTGGAATGCACCATTGCAAAATTTTGCTAGTCATCCTTCGCTTCTATATTCTGAATCAATCAAGTTAACGAATTAAGATGAAAGTTAGCAGCTCCCGCATGTTAAAACTATGGATCTTACAAAAAAGTTTTGATTTACCATTAAAAAGATGCAAATTAAATTAGAGAAATTTTGCTACAGTTAGAGTGAGATGGACCACGGGCGCAGTTATAGTTAAGGTTATGGTTAACCACAGAACTTGACAAAAGTTTGTTGCACCATGATTTTTTGCTTACCGTTTACGTAAAGAATTTTTTAATATTTTGACATTATTTTGTCAGCTTTGCTTTAATCGACCGGTTGCGGTGCGGTTATCGTCAAAAATGACGTCATTTAAACTATTGTTAAAAAAGTGCAATTCAATAATGACCTAACTAGAGATTGGAGAGTTGATTTGACATTTTTTTAAAGTTAAAGGAAGTTGGTGCAACTCACTTTAATTTGCTAACCTTTGTTTTTAGAAATCAATAATAAAAGCGTGTAAGAGCTGCAAACTGACATCTTGATCCATCAAATTAATCCATCAAAAATAGAATGAAAAAGCGCAAAGATGCGCTAAATTTTGCAGTAGCACATTGTTAGTGGACTAGTTCTTCTGGAGATACCACCACGGCAAAGTTATAGACATATGTAGCAAATCTTCTGTAGTATAAATAACTGCTTTGCCATTTTTTTCAACAAAGCTAACTATTCTCAAATAACTGTGTTTGAGCGCATTTTTTTAAAATATGGTGGCACGAGTGACAAATATACGAGGTAGAAAAGTCATGTCAAAAGTTTTAAATAATCCAAGTTTCTGGGCAGTACTTATCGTAGCAGTGTACGAAACATCTATGAATGTTTTTGTTAAATATGATAATGAAACTCTACAATAATTTTAAATTTTACACCTTAGTAAGCAAAAAATAATTAATGTAATAAAACATTGTTTTAAATCCTAAACTTTACCATGGCTGACCATAAGAGCTAGAACTACAGTCCTACAATAAATAAAGCTGCAAAAAAATTGTCGACGATGCGTAGGGACATCGCGAAAGACAACAATGTTTTCCGGTGCATAAACGATTCTAAGTATTTTATAGAAGTAAAAACACTCGAGTAAATTAATTAACATAGGTATTCAAAACGTTATTATTATTTGTATCTTCTCTCTCTATGCTATTCATTTTAACAGTTTAGAAATCTGTCAATACAAAAATCTTCGTTGCGCCTGCCAAATACTCTTAATTAAGTTAACCAAATTGATTTAAAATATTATAATTAAATCACAAAACCTTTAGAAACACATGTACGATTTGTCTAGCACAAGGAACGGTTACCCTTACAAATAATTTCCTTACCTTGTTTGCATTCATTTTCTAGCTGCTGCAGGATGTCTTTGGCGAGCTCGGCCTGGCTAGGCTTGATCTCCGGCGGGGAGGGAGGGTACAGGGTGGAAAAGTCGTCCTGGGCGCCGAAGCCGAAAGACTCGCTCTTGGGTGCAGCGCATGTGATGGTCTTGAACAGATCTGTTGACAACGCATACGGTTAAACACTGGCAGATTAAATAAAAAAGTTCTTTGTTGAATTGAAAACTTCTTACAACTAAAACCTTTTTCGTTTTTTTTTATAAAACCTCCTAGGTTAAATTTAAAATCCCCAGTTCAGAATTTTAAAATTTTGAAAAAGAATCACAAGAACACTCGGCTTACTTTGCAACACTGACAACTGGAACTCCCGACATAGATCGCACATTCCGTTACTTCTATAGCAGCACATTTTGAATTATAATTTGCGATATAAATTAAATTTCGCGCGGAGCGACGAGCGCGGAGCTTCAAGGTAAGGAGCTTAGATAAGTGATGAACAAAATACTGTGGGGCATCGAAGACGTCAGTATATATACGAGCAATATCTGTCACACGACATTACGTCAAAGTAACGCCCAGATGTCGTGATGCTTTAAATCTTATATGATAATGCTACAATAACTTATGTTATAAAAACATATTTATTATTATTAATGTGATATACTTGTTTTTAAGGAGCGAACGATATTATGATAGTATTCGGCAGAGCACTGACGTACATGCACAGTACATACATGCTACTTGTTTTCAATATATTGCCCCCAGCGACGATACTATGATAGCAATAAGATTTATGGTTCATTTGTTGACGATTATATATCGATTACTTCTGTTTCCATCTGTGAACTTTATTCTAAGAATCAGAGCGGCGCGAAGGTAGCAGCCCACCTTTTTCACCTTAGCTCAGATAGATACAGCTTAAGTTCATAAAGACAGCTAAGAAGCACAGGTATCCGCCGTTTGATCTTTGACTGCCTTTTCCTTATCGTTCTTCTTTGGGATACCTGAGTTTTAAAGTGCATTTAACACCAAAATGCGAGAGCGCATAACCCCTTTTTGGTGCTCTTATCCTTGATGGATTTTTTATTAACAAAGAAACCCTGAAACAACAAGGAAAATCTTGTAAAAATATAGCCCTGTGGGGTTAGGGTTGCCATCCATTCCCAAATTTTCACGGATTTGTTCTAGCTTTCATGGCACCCGGGCAGGTGACCATTCCGGCGAAGTTTTAGCATGTGCCAAAGGGATTTCGGGACTAGATATAAATTTCTTAAAAGAAACGCAATTTGTTGCGGTTGCGACTTTAAAAAATCTTGTTAAAGAAACATCATTTAGTGAAATGATGATGAATATCAAAAATCGTTTATGCTTTTTCCAGATAAAAAATCATATTTCGTTAAAATTTTTAGAATTATTGCCGAGTTTATCTGGTGTCGAAATTTTAAGTAATGGCAGCCCTACCCTGTGGGCTCTGACGCGCGTGTCAAAGGGTGACCTCTTATCACCAAATGCCTGTTACAACGCTGCCCAATGTGATAAAATTATTTTTACTATGATATTAGATAAGTGCTGCTATCCATGGAATTTTTTTTTTTAATCAAATGGAAGACGGAAAGTTTTAGGTACTCATTACATACCTAAACTGTTATCTATTATCAACAAAGTAAATCAAAGGAGAGATATCTTGTAGGTGCAACGCAATAGAATTTGAAAGCTTATTTTGTAAAGAAACTCATGCTCCCTACATGTGGAAATATTTACATTTTGCACACGGAAAACCCGAACACCTATGCCTTTAGCATTTGTAAAAAGCATATTGCAAATCGTACTCTTCTTGTTTTCGCAAAAAAAATGTTTATATTTTTGGCTCCACCCACGTCCCACACTGCATCATGATTGGTCGAGCGAGTCAACTATACATATACGCTCAGCCAATAGGCGCAGGTGCAAAATCGCTTATCTGATATAGTTGATAGCTTGCAGCATTGTCCAATAATATCCTACCTTCTTTACATAATCTAATCGGATATTTGCCTAAATCCTGAATAAAATTTAGCGCAGAGATCCATTGAATTCTCGGTAACAACGCGTTTGACTCAGGTCCGATTCGACATAACGCTAAGCTATTCTAGTATTAGTTTCATTCAGCGAGTTATCTCTTCCATATCTTCGTTTGCGTTTTTTATCAATTTCCTCGAAAAATAATGGAAGTTTGAGGACTTTAGTAATTTGGTCGCCTTATCAGCCACCACTTATATTGAACTGGCATGGTTCGTCAACTGGTTAGGTATCATTTTCCTCGATTGTATCTACTATGGCAGAGGTAATCTCCTCAATCTGGCATCAGTTAATTTGAGATTGCCGCCAGATTGATGTTAAAAAAAATATCAGTCCGAAAATGACTAGACTAGACTGGCTAGACGATCCGTTTCAGGTCAGTCATGGCCAAACTGAAGGACTGAAATGATTATAGATTGGGCGTGCAATCTCCGCCTATTTTCTCAAAGATTCTTCACTCAAGAGACGTTCAGCTTACTCTATAAAATTAAACTGTAGATACACTTCCTTGAGTTTTACTCCAGCTTGGTCGAATCGCGCTTAGAATCGTATTTGAAAATTTTTATATGGAACTATCCCAGCATTATTGGTGACATATAGGTGGACTGACATCAAAAATTCCGTAAAAAAAAATTAAAACCGAAAATATTTTCTAGCAGATTTGAAAGATGGGTGCGAGTGCAAAAAAAGCGATGCAAAACATGACATACTGTTGAACTTCGCTAATCGCTGGGGTTCTGTTTTGCCTAAGATTTTATTATTTCCTCTCTGGTGATAATATTTTAATTTAATTACGGCCGTCACGAGTAAACAGATATCTGGACATAATTCGATTGGAAACAAGATAAGTCGTGGAAAATATCACTTATCAGAAAACAAGACATGGGGTCTTCCATTTCATAACAAATAACATCTTGTTTTCCAGCTTCAAGATATCACAACGAGAGTGTGAGTTACAAATCAGCATACTGTATCTGGGGACACACCCACATATTCAGCCTAGCAACTAACAATGCCATTATTTCTGCCGCTGACGCGCGTACGATACCGCTTATCATATTTGTGAACGTTCTTAAATAAATATTTGAGGCGAATTTAGAATTTTTTCCATCACACCACCGTAAAATGGCTTCATCAGATATTAAAACAGCATTAAAATTTTCATTGTAAGGAGATTAGGTGCGCAAATACACATGTGACACCGCGCGGCGCTGTAAAAACACCCGGCTGTTTGCTCAACGACGCTGCGACCCGCGAGAGACCGGCGAGAGGCGGTAAAGCGAGATGTAACATATGGTTTCACCATTAGAGGAGTGAGACGGAAGATACGCCAGCAGCTTTTCCGCGGTTCGCGGCGTCGGTGTACAAGCCGCCGAGAGCGTCAAGGTGATGTGTACAGGAGATACAGTGTTTTTGTTTCGTCAAAGATTAGTTATTTCAATGTAGGACCGTGTGTACAAACAGTATACTGCTTAGGTCATGCGTGTTTACTTGCTTTTGACTTTACTACAAAATACACATGACATAATACGCAAATAAGTTTTCAGGTGTTTGTTTTGCAGTATTATTTGGTAGCAAACACACAGCAGATGGGTGTTGTTGCTACTGTTTCCTGAGAAAATGTCACTTATGCAATTAGATTTTTTACGGGCAATCGGCTAGCAAAGGGCGATGCAAAATTTGACTCGAAATCGACTACACCTCGCGACAGCAAAGAAAAGCTCGCCGAGGCAAAACTATTTAGGCCGCACAATAATTAACCACTGGAGCAAACATTGTGAATTCGCAACGAATCGACTTAATTTTTGGTATAGAAATTGAAACGATGAAGAGGAGACATACGACATATATTGTGGTCTTGGAAAAATCATGTTTTAACTAAACTTTCGTATTTTTACTGGATTCTCAATTCCACGTAGGCAAAACCGCAGGCAAAAGCTTAATTGGCGACTTCAATGACCCTTTGCTCTCAAGTTCGTAGCCAAAGTGGCTTTAGGAAGGGTTCCGTACCATAATACTAAATTAACCTTTAAGCCACTTTGGCTACGAACAGTAGGAGTTAGAAGAAAAAAGGTAAGTAGGAAAAAATGAGGTTTGGGCCGCTCTGGTCCTTGTTGCCTTAAATCCTTAAATGAAATTCCTTTTTTGACCAAGTCCTATCGTTTTAGAGGCCTTCCTCTCTTTATTATTCCTGGCGGTCCATTCTGGTGATCACATCTAGTGATTTTGATTACGCGTAACATACCACATCTAAAATAAATATGGCGACATCTTAGCTAAAGCTATGGGGCTTGCCACTTTATCCAAAAGGGTATAAAGTTAACTTCACTGAATTTCAACAAGGATAAAAGTGACATACCGTATTAAGAACAAAATAAATAAAAAATATTTTAGAATTTCATAGTTTTTGATGGCAAAAACAACTACTCTCTAAAATGATGCAAACGAGAGTAGAAATTACATAATCACACGAGATTTTAATGTAAGATTTTCCTATCGATCTGCAATTTGCGGCGATAACATCTAGGAGACAAATACGGCGACCTTGCTTTTTGCCTCGCGAATATCTTGCGACCCGCTTATCTATACATGTGCCCAGTCCGTGGGGGGCGACGTCAATCGTCAAGATAAACTATGGACCAACGATTATTTCTAATTAGAGATATGCACGGGTAGTTTGGCGCTTGGTCTCAGAAAGCCGTTATATTGTAAAATGTCAGTTAAACTCTCTACACTTTCGCCCTACTATAGATGACGTTCTCTGGGCTGTTACACCAATTTCTGATGTGCCATAAAGGCATTCCACGACATATCTCACAGATGAAGTATGGAAAATAATTTCTGGATAGGCTATCGAGCACCTATCAGAAAGTGGTGAAAAAGGCCCTAATTATTATTACTATGCATGGATTAGATGGTGATACTTGGAGTGACTATAGGCCGACCGGGGTCTCTAGAAGTCTTGAAACCAATGCCATTGCGAACAAAGTTGAGACTTGAGACACCACATGCACCCAAATGACAATGTCATCCAAACTCCACAAAAAGGGAATACAATTTTGCATGTACGCACAAAAATACGCGTCAAAACATGCCTGCAGGTGTAATATATAATTAGAAGTGTCACGTTTCAAATTACTTTTATTATCACTGGAAAGTTTGCAAAACTTAAACAACTGGAGATAAAAACTGTAAGAGCAAATACATAACAGACAAGCGTATCATTAAAATATTTTAGACAGAGCACATACAAGACTTTGTTTTCATATCCGGTCAGATTAATTAATATACCGGATATGAAAACAAAGTCTTCAGTACACAAAGGAGATGTAAACTGATTTTACTTCTACTTCTCTTTTCTTCTGATTAATTTTGTTGCGGGTCCCAAGACGGTTTTGGCACGTCCCTCCGGCTCACTGAGATTTTAAGTGGTTTTTTTGGTAGATACCGCTACATATATCTCCTGGCGACACAGGAGATACAGTTGGTAGGGAATGTATAGTAGGCCAAAGTCCGTTTTAAACAGCATTTATTGAATTCTGCATAGATTTGTGATTTTGTGAAAATGGTAAATACAACAACATGATAATGTTGCATCATCCTACTGATAATCTCAATGGGATAATTTTGAGGTGTGGATGTATTTATGAATGTATGAATTTTTGTTACTCTTCCAGACGGAATCCCTCCAATGTTATTGGAAAAGTGTGCTCCAGTGTTGGCTCCAGTCTCAACGCTTTATTATATGTATTGTAGCGTGGCCTCGTTCAGGGCCGTAGCCCCACATGATTGATTTTAGCTGTTGCATATATTCCGATACACTTACAAAAATTTAATAGCGCGATGCAAGATTGTGGTACTAATTGTGGGTACCACCTCCAATCGAAGTAACCTCCCTCTTCTCGAAGGTAATGGAGACCGTTATCAATAGCCAGTTCCTTCGATACTTAGACATCTGTCCAAGAATTGCTCAGCCGGAGACTTCTTGACGTATCTAACTCATCGTGGGCTCAGGCGATAAGAGCCTCTCTTTTAAACTCAATCGATTGGCTGTTAGTTTGGACTTAGCAAATGCCTTTGATCGGGTTTAGAACAAAGCGCTGCTATCAAAGCTGCAATCATTTGGGCTTCTCGAGGAATTATACAAGTGGGTCACAAGTTTTTTATAATAGAATAGAAGCATGAAGGTCATTGTAGAAGGTGAATGCTCTGACACTCTGTCTGTTACGCTGGTCTCCCTCATGGCTATGTGCTATCGCCTACCCTATTCATACCTACATATCGCAAAGACATGTTGCAAACCAACGGCATGCATTGTTATGCGGATAGTATAGGTGATTCATACCGGTTCCCCGAATATTTTTTCAGACTAGGCGATGTCATAGAAAGCCGAAACAAAATTTGGGTCTGAAATTGAGAATTCGTGGATTCGTGGAAGAAAGTATTTGACCAGTGGTCGTGAGTCCTCCTTTTGAAGACACTCCTTTAACAACTTCCTCAGCATTGAAATTTCAGTTTCGTCGTTATGGAGGGTAAGGCTGAGTTAGTTTAAGAAGCGAAAGAGATTTTCAGTCTGAACCAACGTCTACAACTTTACAAGGTACAGGTCCGGCCTCATATGGAATACTGCTCTCACCTCTGGGCAGAGGAGCCAAAATACCAACTGATCCCTTTAGATCGTTACAACGAGAGGCCGCTCGGATTGTGTATTTTCATAGTGTCTCAAACAATCTTAGTATTGCGCCGAGATGTAGTTTCGTTCTGCATCTTTTATACGTTAATTCATAGTTAGTACTCCGAGTAATTATTCGGGATACCACCTGCAACTTTTCGCTATTGTCCTATGTAAAAAATTTACCATCCTCGTCACTAGGATTCCATTTCATAACTGCCATTCCAAGAATATCAGTCTTCCACCGTGCACTTGCAGCGTAACTTTCTGCCATGCACAATGAAACTCTAGAATGTAATATCGCTAGAAGTAAAGTTAGTTTTTGATACAAAAATAGGAGTCTCAAAAATACGGACGCATAACACAACAATAAAATAAAATACTAGATATATAATTCACTAGAGTATGAAGAAATTTCAGGACCTCACTTTATTTAGCTTGACGTTGAATGTAAAATGTCTGTCCGTAATGCCCAAACTGCTTAACGATTTAACTGGAAATTGTCTTTTTTTAATTAGTATGTACTTTGAGCCCCGATAATAATACTTTACGTTTACTGCACGATGACCAAATTTTTGCCCAAAGGAGGAAAATAAAGTAAAAAAAATGCTCCAAAAAAAAAACTCCATACTGCTCGAGTACAATTCGAGGTTCACACTAACGTTTGATTCGGAAATCGCGAAGTGTATTAGATAATTTCCTTTTATCTACCGGCTGATCCTATCTGACACGATCAAAAAGATATTGATTTGTTGAAGACACGATAATATTAAAATTAATCATGCTCGATATTCTGACGCATCAACATAAGTTACAAACGTAGAATTATTGGATTTATGAAAATTCTTGCAATATTTTTTACTCGTTTTCATTGTAATTTTCCGCCCTAACTCCTAATATTGTAAACCGCAGCCTAGTATTAAAAACACTTGCTATTTATTTCCCAGTATCTTTTTCACTAAAAAAACGACTAAAATTTTACGTTAATAAACAAAAAACTGTGCCTTCACAAAGAAAAAAAAATGTATGTTCCCAAAACTTGGGTTTTTAGTGGAGCCCTCCTAATTGTAAGAAAGGCTGCAAAATATTGATGAAATTTGGCATTGAGTTGAAATTTGGCACTTAAAACCCCGAAAAAGGTAATAGGACATACTTTTCATACTGTAAACATACCCCATAGCTATCCGATGAATTATTCCCACGATGCGTTACACAAGTTTGAAATGCGTGCATGATATTTTGTAACGAGCGTTTTGCGAAGGTTTACTCAATATATTATGATTTCTACGAGAGACATTTCTATTTGTGAGAGACCCTTAATTACCAAGATGAAAAAAGAAGGAAACTAGCCTAGAAATATCGGTCATGTGCGAGTCAGACTCACGCATGAACGAATCCTTATATAATAATATAGAGCACAAATAGGCAAAATAGTGTTTATTTTGCATGAAAGCCAACATTAATAATGTGATCATAAATTATTGTGTTGTACGAGTATGTGATCATAAGTATTTAGTAACTTTTTATTTTGTGAACATTTAGTGCTAAATTTGCATTAAGGAACAAAAGAGGGTAATAAAATCGAATTTGTTGTATGGGAGCTCCCTATTCATGTAAGTATGTCAAGACGATATTAGATATTGAAAACGATAAAAATATGTCATGACATTGATCGCTTTTTTCTATCGAATCGCTTTTAGAGCGTTCGGCCATGATGCCAACGATGCGCGTCGAATGTATCAATGTAAAAAAAGGAATAGCAAAAAACATATTGGTTGTACTAGTGACACTTTTAAATATTTTATTTTGGCTTGAGATACAGCCTGGAGACAGACAGATTGACAGACATCGAAGTAGTCCCGTTTTCACCCTTTAGGTACGGAACCCTATGCAAGTATACACATAATATATACGGTAGAATTAAGAAACCTCGTCCTTTTTAGAAGCATGTTAAACATTATTTCACGCAACAAAATATCGTTTGGAGGGAAATTGTAAAATTTTATAACATTACGACACTTTATAAGCTATAGAAACCGCATCGGTTATTGAACCGCGTCTCGAGTAGCAGCTTCTGATACAGCTATTGCGCCGCTCCGTCTTGAGGACAGCCAGCGTTCCATCATAAAATAAAAAGAATATACGGTCGAAAAAGGTACCTATTATAACCAGTAAACTAAGTTTTAAAAAATGCTAAATTTGCTAGCTCTTGAATTCCTTAGCAAAAAAAAAGAAGCTACAAAGGCTATTGTGACTGTTTTTTTTTAGTGCGTGAAAGGACGCGAGAGGTAGAAGAAAGAAAAATATACTATTTCGTCTATGGCTTTTATTACTTAAGGAAAGAAAACCTCCTGTGAAGTTGGCTTTTTGCAATAGCGCCTTTATTTGTAGGATACGACGAAATATGCGATCACCTTTGCAGAGATACAATGCTGGTTGAGAACCAGAACCAGTGGTATGACGCCCGATACATTCTCATACAAATAGTGTGTTGGCGTTTGTTTGAATTTACAACGGCGCTAATGATCGTGACTGGCAATTTTGAATGTAATTTACTAGGTAGTCATTGGCTTAGCTGTTTCTAAATAAAGCTATGTTATCATATGTTTATTACGACATAGTCACGCTGTTTTGTAAGACAACAACAGGTGTACTATTTTTCGTATTTTTATTATTTCGTACAGCATTGGGAACAGTATTTTGAAGGTCGAATCAAGCGTGTGAGTTTACCGAAGGCCCAACTAAACATTGCCCTATTCCGCTTCCCAAAAATTGAGAGTTCATGCCAGATCGAAGAGTCAATTTTTGTGTATATTTAATGTGTTGACTGCGACTTTGACCAGACTAAACTATGTTATTGGTAGCTGCGCACGTTATTAAGATAATGGACATGACCTCAAGAATCTAAGATTTTCGCTAAGCGAACTTTAAATTTTGCTTCACCTATAGAGGCCACGTTATAATTATTTACCGTCGCAATACCAACCTTCATCGTTGTCAAACTCCTCGAGCAGCATAGAACATTCCTTATCAGTAAGAAGGTTGTCGGCTTCGGCCGACGGCCATATCCACTTGCTCGCACTCATTGTTGCCGATGGTGTAAGCAGGATCAATCTGGAAATTTTATATTACACAGTAAGTTAAGATTTTGGATAACTACGCAGTACAAGCTGCGTGCCTGCATGGAATTAAATCTCACGGGAGCGTATCACTATGTTTATACCAATTTCCATCAAAATCAATTTGGTAGTTTCTGTTTAATAACGGACTAACAACCAAACAAGCAAACTGTCACATTTATAGTACTGACAGTAACAGTGGAGTGAAAAAATCGGGTATTCTGCGATTTACTGCTATATTTGGAATTATAAAGTGATGTGTTTAATTTTTACATGGAAAGATGTGCTAAACGCGTGCTAGCCAATTTTTGTAGCAGGAATTTGTAAAACAATAGAGCTAGCATATGTTAGCTCTATTGTTTTACAAAACAAGAAGCGTCCTTACTATTCTACTACAAGTTTAGCCTAACCAAGAAAATATGTCTCTTATTCGATCTCTAAATATTATCAGAAAAGTGTATAATGGGGAAAATGGAAAGAGAACCAGTTGACGGACCTACGTCATTTAGTCGGAATGTCAATCAGTTCCATGTAAGTCGTGATCTGTCGGCTGAGTGTCACATAACACGTCCAATTTAATCTATAATCTCTATCTGTTTCAGCTTCTCTGGTTGTACATAAGCATTCGTAGAAAAAAAGCGGGAAAAATCAAATACACGAAAACAGCATTGTATAAGAGCATGAAGAGAATTTGATATTCAGCTCGCAAGGTGCCATATAGTTTTAACACAACCATCATTTGGTACTATAAATTTGCCTAACATTGCAACTCTATCAATCGGTAGAGTTCCGAGTTACGCATACAGATATACTAGATTACTAATTACTACTTATTAAAATATCTTGAGACCTAATTATATGTCGACATTACAGTGTAGCCATGTTATACCAGTTGAGTCTTAAGACATTTCGATCGATTTGAAATCGTGCGAAATAACAATTACTGTTAATAACGTAAATCTCTATCAAGTCATATTATACTTGCTTACAGTCAGTTTTATACTTTTAATTAGTCTCACATTAAATACTTCACAGTGTGATAAAATTATCGCAAGAATGAGGTACACTTATTTTTACATATCGCGATTTAAAATACCGGAAGACAAAACGAGCTTTGATGTTTAATACAACATAAGAAAGTGATATCAATATTTACATCTGGGTACAGTACTGCCCCGTCAGGATATTGTGCCAAGTATAAGGGAGCCTGGAAGAACCTGCCCCATAGACATGTGGCAAGCGATTATCGTTTACGAAAATCGTTTAGCGTTTTTATCTATGGGATTGACATTATCTAAATAAAAGTTACGTGATCTAGTCGTCGTTCGAAAATGTCATTCCCATACAAAAACACGCCAAGCGAATATCGTAAGAGATATCCGCTTGCCACTTATCTAAGGGGGCTAAAGCTCTACTCACAAAGTATTTGAATTCGACTAAATTCTGTCGTCCTACTCTAGCAGCGTCATTTTACGTATTTTATGGAGGCCGTACACTCTCGGCGAGACACAGCGAGACCACCCGAGTGCGAGAGTGTAAATGGTTGCACTCGCCACGTCTGGCCTGTCAGTCGCTTGGGAAAGTTTCACCACGAGACCCTCGCCCGAGAGCTCTCGGCGAGAGTGTCCAGCCTCCATTAGAGTAGAACGCAACATTCGGATTCGTTTCTTTAATATTCAAAACGACTTATGAGTACAGTCTCTACGGACTTTAGGTAATCCATACATCGTTTTGAAAGGGAATCTCCTTCATTGGTACTTTGTCCCAGTGCGAACTGCGCCCGAACCATGAGAAATGCTAAAATCTGTAGGGCTTTTGTCCAGGTTGTTGTTAGTACTTACCAAATCAGTAGCGAGCGATCGGTGTTGGTAGTAAGCCGTGGATGATGATGGTTGTGGTCGAGGGGAGCGGATGTCCGTGAGAGACGCCATTTTGGCACTGAAATTGACAAACAAATATTTAAGTATAAATACAAAATTACAATTAGGTAGCACCACAAGCAAGTTCGAGTTATATTTTAAGGCAGAAGAGTAACGTTATAGCAAATTTCAAAGAAAATTAAAGAAGACTAAGAATCTCTTCCATTAGCTGCCAATGCTAATGCATTGGCAGCTAATGGAAGAGATTTAATTAATCTTGATAAACCCCACCTAACTGAAGCCGTAGATATATGGTAGAGTAGAATCCGGCCGCCTGAGAGAGACATTCGGTCATTGACCTACAGGTGCATTTGTTTTAAACTTGCATAAAAACTGTCATAATATGACGTGTGCTTGGAAAGAAAACAAGCAGTCAGTACCAGTAGCTTCGATTTGCTACTGGCGTTTTGTCACTTTAAAAACAATAACAACGTTTTTGTCATTCTTAACAAAAAACAAAACATTATGGTCATACAAATTAATTTTAAAATAATTTTGAGTCTATAATCTAGTCTATGATAAATTCGATTCGAGATAAACTAGTTGCCTAGTAAGATTAAATTCGTAAACGGCGATCGATTTCAAAGCTTTAAATAAAACGGAAGGCTGCAATAAGTCAAGTAGGTTTACGCAGGCATAGTCGCCTCATTTCTGAGAAAATGACGTGCCGACTGCGGTACAAAAACTTGATTCAAAGGTCAGCACAATGCATGCATGATCGCACGCCTACGTTTTCGCAACATATTTACATGGAAGCCTATAAGGAAAATCATTTAGTATTTGTTTAAGCTGTTTATTACTGGGATTTGTAAACCATTATCATAAAAGATTTGTATGTATAAGCATTCAGATTACATTGTTAAGATTTTAGTTTTTTTTTAATACTCTTTCTTTACTTAATAGTGTTATTATTAATAAAAAAAAAGGGATAAAATATACTCTTTCTTTTCCTCGAGACACACTTATCTCTATATTATAGATGGAAAATTGTTTGGGCAAATTAAGTACGAAGTTATAAACAGATTTTCGCATTTATAATATAAGTATGGATAGAGAATACTTCAATGATATTCAACCCATATCAACGTTTGTTACATAACTTGTAACGATAAAGCTAAGTACTTAGATCGACGCTATAACTTTTAATTAGAATCATCAGTCTATTTAATGATGCCGACACGACATAGGAAGTCATTATGAAACAAAATCTAGCTTGTGTGATATGACACATTCTTTAGACTTCTCCGTATAGGGCTCTCAAACATAAAAGCGAATTTACATCGCATCGCAAATATCTGCGAGAAAACTGATAATAAAAATCACATTAAGATACGATGCGAATTCGCAGTTTTGTGTAGGAGCTCAAAAAAAAGTCAGCGATATTCCGAAGTAGCATCGCGGTTTTGTGTACCATAGATATTCGGACATCGGCGTAGTGGGAAATAAGAATCGGACATGCGCAAAAACAGGCAAAAAAAATTGATAAATATTAATGGGATTGCCATTATAGCCCTAAAACTAATTCTTTAATTTTATTTTATTATTTTTATAGCGGCAACAGAAAACGGCAATAAACCGTAAAAATGTTTACATATTTAACTGTAACTGTCCTGCAGACGGAAAGATAACAAAGTCTTAGAAGTAGGGTGCTGTTTTTACATTTGGACTTAGGGCATATAACCATGAAAAAAAAAGAAAAATACTAAGGAAATACATAAATTATAAAGTAGAAATTAGAAAACATACTATTAGTACAAGTAGGCTTTACATAAATCAATAGACGGTATTCCTAATTATTATCAAATAAAAATAATGATACGAATTTTGACCACCCAAAGCGAATCTGCTTGACCTTCATGATTGGAGGTATTGGCGAAAATCATGATAAAATCCGTCTGGGCAAATGTTATCTGACAAACCATTATTGACAAAACCCGAGATTAGATTTACAACAAGCTATACTCGGGACATCGCTCTACATTAACGCATGTACTAACACAAATCCAACATATTCCATACTAATAATATTTTGTGAAAGTGTGTTTATTTCTTAGTCCTTTCTGCAAATAGCCAATAGACTTGATTTTTGGCAAAGACTTACCCCCTCGTTCATAAAAATATTTAATCTGAGTTTAACTAATCGAGGTTAGCACACCATTTTGGTCGTGTGACGTTTACAATTTTCCAAAAAAGGACAGGCAACCTTGATTAGGTAAAACTATTTAAATATTTTTATGAATAAGGGGGTAAGTTAAAAGATCGAGAGTACATCGGCTACTTTTGGTCTTGGAAAAGCATCATGTTTCTAAACATTAGTTTTTTACGCCTTTCTTAAACCAACGAGAGCGAAGCCGTAGGCAAAATCTAGTATGATATTAATATAAAATTACAAATTTTGCCGTATATTCATAGCAAAAATTACTACTTTTGCGGTGCTACTTACAATTTTAATTATACATATACATGGAATTTATATAACAAACCCTGTTACTATTGTGTTTTGAAATATTATAAAATATTTAATTTTATCCGTGGGAGAGATATGCTTTGGCACCATTGTGCTGTCTAGAACGGAGAATACCACGGTTTCGCAGAAAACCGGCGTAAAACAGCGCTTATGCTGTATTGTGTTTCGAGTGAGTGAGTTTACTGGAAGCCCCACTTCTTTTTCGCCCAATTCCCTTTTCTCTCAATTTAGCCTATTTACCCAAGGGCAAAGGGCTATAGCCCGGGGCGGCAGGTTGCGAGAGGCAGCCGGGGCGGTCTAGGGCTATGTGGTCCTAGGATGAAAAGGCGGAAAGATACAAGAGCCCGGGGCGCGCAATCTTAAAGCACGACTCTGGGAAACAACGAAAAAAATTTTACTATTTATTTAAGAAATAGATACTGGTTTATCGAACTTCTGTTCAGGCAATTCAGTATATCATTACATCACTGTTTCGAAAATACAACAGCATGCTAAGTAGATATCGGTGTTAGTAGTTACTTTCTTTCCTAAATTCTAGCTACTCAGTACCTGATTCACGATGCGATCCCGCCGGAAACGGAAACGTTCTCACGGAAACTCCTGGCAATTTGAAAAGAATTTTCCGAAATCGGGAACGATTCCGCGCGGAATCGCACCGGGAATCACGGGGCAGGAACGTTTAGTATATGAAGTCAGCAAAAAGGCGCTTATTAAGGTTCATACACCAATAAGGTATTTGACACTTTCTTTAAAACTAGTTCAATTTATTTTTGAATCCCGCGCAAACGCTGTCCGACATGATGGGATGGAATATGTGACGTCATTAATCGTAAGCAACGACTTGTATTTTTACTTTTTACTATTCATAGCCGTTGGTGTCCCACTGCTGGGCAAAGGCCTCCCCTCCTTCCACACGTCTCTATCTCTAGCTATGTTTGACCACTCTTTTTCTACTGCGTCTAGTTCGTCGCGCCACCTTTTTTTGGGTATGCCTCTATTTCGCCCACCGGTCGGTAACCACTCAGTAACTAGACGCGCCCACCTGTCCGGGTGCATACGAGAGACGTCCCCTGCCCAGGTCGTCCATAAGTCTCGCCTTGGAGCGCAGAGTGGTGTTTCGGATACGATCTATCCTTTTGACAACTAAAATGCTGCGCTTCATAGCTCTTTCACAAACTCCGAGCCTGGACTTCTGTAAGTCGGTCAAAGACCAAGTCTGAGCACCGTAGGTTAGGATAGGCAGTATGCACATGTCGATGAGTTTACGCTTTAAACATAGTGGAAGGTCTCCTTTCATAAGATGTTTCATAGATACTTTTCATTACATTCATTAAATTAAAAAAAGATTTTTAGAATCACTCTTTAATTTTAAAACCCCTTTCTGAATTGAATAATAAATAATTTTTGTTGTTGCTTATTTTGTAGTTAGTGATGTGAAAGATGTTTTTAGTATAAACCCATGCCTTCATCAGTGCTTGTGACTGGCAAGTTGCGACATTGGCTGTAGTTAGAATGTTTACAACATAGTGCAAAGCATTTGATACAAGTAAAAGTGGGCCTTTATGTCTTGGCTAATAAAAACCTTGAATGTGACAAATGTTACGGCGCAAAATATTGTTTAAAATTTATCAATATATTTGACTATTGAAATTACCCAATATAGATCTATATACTTTGTATTTTCTCATAATAAAAAAATTAACAAAGGAACTTTATTATTTTATATTTATTATTTTACTTGCATTTGAGCTTGTGTAGACTATTATTGTTATAATATATAAGAAACTAATGAGTTATAAAAATTTATTAGTATTTAATTGAAACATTATGACTTAAATTATTATCAACTAGTTGGTCCCCGCAACTTCATTGCAAAAATATGTATATCACGCGGAAACCGTACATTTTCCAATAAAAAGTGTCCTATATGTTGCCAAACTTAACTAATAGCTATTAAACAAAAAATATTTATTCAAATCTAAAAAAAATATTATAATTTTACAGTTTTATTATATGTATAGAATAGATGGTATATGTATAGAATAGATGGTTTTAACTCTGCAGTGGCGCCATTTTACTAGATGAACATTTAACTTGTTAAAGGTTTGTATAACCGTTAACATGTGAAAAGTTTATCCATCATTCTGAGATATGGATATATAATAGTTAGCACCTCATTTTTTGTTAGTTCCTCACCATTAGCTAATAGTGTAAATACATTTTTATACTTTTAGATTTAGGATTAATGGCTTGCAAGGAATGTCTACCTTAGCATGAATAATTACCCAGCACACAAATTATTCCCTGATTATTGTCTACCTTTTGATGCACAGAAAACCAAGGGAAATGTATAGTTTTTTTTTTTGCATCTTTATTAAATGAATCATTACTTAGGAAACCTTATACATTAACAATTTTGTGTTTGTTAGATGGTGAGCTTAAAATGTAAAATCATAATAATTAGCTAAATGAAAATGTTGACTCATATAAATAAACATTTTAATGAAAAAACAATGTTAACTTTATGTTTTTGTTATATATTTTTGTTTTATTAATTTATTTATATTTTGTATGTTATGTTATATAATTTGTTATATCTAATCATATTCTAGATATGAATCTATGACAAATGTACAACATACAATAAACTAATATGTTTATTGATTACATTTTCAAAATCTTTAGACTTTGAACCCAAGTGACTGAATTAGTCATAAGCCCCCTTATTCATAAAAATATTTAAGCAATGTAACTAATCAAGGTTCACTGTCCTTTTCTGGAATATTGAAAATTTCACACAACAGAAATTAGTTAAACATTGCTTAAATATTTTTATTAATAAGGGGGTTAATCTGTAAAAATAAATTCATAATTTAAGAAACCAATTTTAAAATAAAGATGGCTCTTAAAATTATAAATATATGTATTATACTGTTTCACATTAAAAACCTTACACCAGAATAAGTTCTTAAAGTGCAAAAAAGCTTAGAATTAGGAAATCTAAACACAGGTTTTCACTACCTTCAGCAGCTTACTGACAATCAATAAGTGCTGTTAATATTTTAATTTTATAGAAATTTTACATACTTTTAATCATATGTAATAATCATTTAAGTTAAATTTTGTTTACAAAGAGTTTAATAAATGTTTAAAACAAGTTCAAATAGTTTAATTCTTTATCCTAAACAAATAAAATGAATTGATCTTGTAGTATGTACTTTAATTTTTAAACCTTATGCCAATATTTTGTTTTCATTAGCATTTGAGAATGATATACCATGTCCAACCTTAGTATTAAGGTTGGATGTATATCCATGGTAAAGAGTTTACAGAACATAGAGCGTCTCTAGATTCGTCATCAAATTGCAACATCGCATGTAATTTATCAATGATTTGCTATTCCATGAAATCAGCTCTTGCATTTTATATAAATAATCAAAAGCAAAACAAACGTTACATTTAAATTAAGAGTATATTTCTTAAGCGGTTTATACTTTTACGTCGTCTGCACCAATATGCACATTAAAACCTAGAGTGAAAGCGAGTGACGCTAATTATGGGATCGGAATTTAGCCGATCTTTTTGGTATATGTACTCAAACAATACTTACAACATTTTGATGAACTTTACAGGCACACTTGGTGTGCAAACGCACAAATCAGTTACTTAGAAACTCATCTTGGCAATAAAATTACACAGGAGAAACAAAATACACGCTTTTTTACTTCTGGGACATGATGAGTAATAGACATTTTAGGAGGGAGGATTCGACATTGACAGTGACAGCTCACAAGTGCTGCCATTTCTTAAAAAAATTTAAAATGTTTAACAAATATTACGAAAGAAAATACTACCGTCTTTAAAAGATAGAAGTAGTAAGCACCCTTGCACTTCGCTTTAATATTCTACTACCAGATGGTTGGGCAAAATATATTTTGGCGCAGCGACAGCTGAACTGAAAGACTTTTAACTTAGTATGGCAATTTGTCAACACTCATAGATACTGGATATTGCGAGAATAGAGCGTTCAAAAGAAGTATGTAGCGTTCGAAAGTAGTACGGTTACCTAAATTAACGACGCTGCTGTTCGCAAAACATCGGTGAACAGATTTCTGTCTCCGATTAGAATATAAACTTCTAGGTCTGAGAGGACACATGACAACACGATAAATTGCATCACGCTTTTTTCCTCTTTAAAACTCTTTTGTCAAGCTAAATCTATAAGTAAAGCTTACATTAGACAAGTAACATGTATTTAAAAATTTACCACAAAACCTGACCTGTGTTCTAGTAATCAAAGTAAGAAATCAGATTCTCAATATTTATTTAAACACCATGCTATAACATTCCAAGTTCTTTAAATTTATCAATGCAATGGTACTTGTTTCACAAAAGTCTGGAACACACACCAGTCTCACTGTTTGTCCATCTTCACCTAATAAAAAAACAATTCATTAATCATCATCATCAAATTTCTCGAAAACTGCTGAGTTTTAAATTTTTCATTGCACATTTCTTGTGAACACATTTGTTGTGTCACGATTCTTGTGGTCAAAACAATTGTTCATCATCACTTTATAAAGATTTAACTTCTTACAAAATTGAGCATCAAACAAATATTCTCTTCAAGAGTAGAGTTTTTACATTTGATACTTTATCTATGGACCATTGAAATATGATGTTAACACATCTGGCAGAACCTAACAAATCAAAGTCATTTCCTCTTTTAATCATATAGCAACCATTCAAATGGATCAAACTGTTCGGTGCAGGCAAGTCTGCAAAGTTCCATGACATTCTGTGTAACAACTCGTTGACCAAATTGTTTTTTTCGCCGCTTTCAGCTCATTCGGTTCTGAATATATGTTGACCATAAGACTGCATAAAACTTTAAAATACTAAAAAAAAAAAATTACCAACCTTTGAAAATATCTGTTGCAAATTCTTTACAGTTGCCACTGAAATATATTGCGGGGCAGTTGTATATAGTAAAAGGATCAGTGTCCAAGCAAGGTGTGGAAGAAACAGTATCAGGACAAGTTGGTGCCATATGCCTCCACTGTAAGGTTTTCTTCATGACATCCAGATGGTTATCAAGCTTACTGTATCTCATGATGTCCTTTATAGATTCTCCAGATGTACCCAAGCATGGGAAACCTACAGATATAAAAATATTTTTATATGCATAACATTACATAAAGTACTAGATGATGATGATTTATAGTGCTGGAACCATGCATTTTACGGGGATAAAAATATCCTATGCCATTTCCTGGGACTCAAAATATCTCCATGCCAAATTTAAGCAAAATCAAAATTAAAAGGTAACAGACAGATATACTGATACAATTTTGTATGTATAATGTCAGTATATATGTCATGTTTTTTTAGAAATTTGAATGAGCCAATCTTTTTTCAAAATACATACCACCTATATTACACTCATAAGGGTTTGAAACCCTGTTAAAAGATTTGTACTCCACTGCTTTTGGAAATAGACCTGAAAAAAAGCTAATCTATATTACTAAATTCTGGAAATTGTTATAGCATCAATTATAATGAATACCAGTAGAAATATATATTAGTAAAAGTAATTTAAAATACTAGATGCAAAAAAGACAGAGAAATAATATCTAATATTTCGATCGGAACTAGAATCTTTTTAACTGTTCTTTACAAATTTGAAACTTTTGGTAATATATTATGGTCACATTAGTAAAAAAATCTTACAGTAATGAAATGGCTTTTGTGGCAACATCACCCCACTTGGATCTTTATATCCGGGCATCAGGTCTAATGGGGAGACAGAACTGATAGCTGCAGCAAAGGAATCTACATCTTTTGCTGCTCCAATAACATCAGACTCATTTAAATTACTCTCATCTGAGTAATTTGCATAAATTCCGCCTAAAAATGTAAAATATTGATTAAAAAATCAAAATTACATACTGCATTTATTAGTTTACTAACTAAACTAAACTTTACATAGTATGAAATGTAGTTTACTACATAGTAAACAAAAGTAACAGTAAAAAGTAATGTAGTTTACTACATAGTATGAAATGATGCCAAAATGCCGTAAGAGGTAAAGTGATACCACAGACTCACAAGAAACTGCAGTGAAACGGCGTTATGCTGTGTTTCATTCACTGAGTGTGTTTACCAGTGACCCAACTTCCCTAATCCCCCTATCACTATTCCCTCACAAAAGGCCAGCAACGCACTTGCTACACTTTGGATGTCACCAGTGTTCATGAGCATCAGCAGTTGCTTTCCATCAGGTTACCCGTCTGCTCGCGTGCGTGCGTGTAATTATCATAAAAAAATGAGTATTTAGCTACAGTTGCCTAAATACATAGAGAAATCAGCCTTATCATTCCTAAACTAGGAGGCACAGTAGAAGGTGAGTGAGGGTTGTATTATTCTGTAGCCCCTCGGCCCCGAGGGCGAGCAATCCTAACATATACCCCTGAAGGTAATAATATTATGTATTATGAAATGTTTATTTTCTTACAATTGACATAGTTAAATTGTGACGATGACTTTATCATTTTGTGATACAATGTAAGGTAGATGATTAATAATTTTAAAAGCTTATCAACATGGTTAAGATAGCAAAATTGAGACTTCATTAATGTTTTCAGAAGATTAAACAAGTTAATGAAACATAAACTTTGGCACATATTAATAATAACTCCCACACTGTTGTTGGTGAGGTGGCCAGTTTTATAGAAACCAGGCATGTCATGCAGGAGTATTTTTATAGTGCCCAAGTGTGTGCACAGTATACAATAGGACTCTCTCTTTCTTTGCTCTCATAACCCAGTGGCATGGATGACTGACATGACTTGGCACATAGATGATATCTTATCAGCAAGTTTTGCAGCATTTCTATTTTTTCCTGTAGATGAAAAGTTTCTTTCTTCTGTAGATACCTATATCAAAACTTGAAAGAAACCAGTATTATCATTCCTCCGATTTTAGTAGAAACTTATTAATATAATTTTATATTAATAAGTTATTTATTAATATAAATTCTAGTAAACATTGTATGTAATTAACTAAAAATGATATCACCAAAACAAAGAATTACCTGCAATAATAACTCTTACAACATTTGACAATTCCTTTTGATATTGTTGTGTGCCACAAAACCCATGTAGCCACTCCAAGAATAGATTTATAGAGAACAAGTGATCACCAGATTTTGATGCTAAATTAAGGCCAGATACAAGCACAATATACCTGTAACCATGAATTTGCACATTAGAAAATCTGATTACTATGAACTAACTTATATATAAGAAAAGGAATATAATTATTCAACCATGAAAGAATTTGTAATATTTTATAGCTCTAAGGCTATGTCATATACCTGTCTTCACTAAGAGTGGGTAAAGACTTTTGAATATTACATCCAGCCCAGCAAACATCCTTCACTGTAAAAATACCATCTTCATCTTCAGAACCTAAAACATACATTTATTCAATTACTTATTACCCATTGATATTTACAATATCATTCCACTGTAACATTTATATATGTAAGCTAGGGATTTTATGATCCCTAAAGACTTTGTGTTGTCGGTCTTGATTTGTAAAACTAAACCATTCTTAAATCCCCTTAAATACTCTCAAAAAATTTCCCCATGTTGGTTGAGTCATTTGGGAGGACTTCAGTGACAAACATCACACAAGAGAATTCAATATATTAAGAAGATAAATACAAAATGGAAAAATATACAATCATTACCTAAAATTGCAGCCACAACACCAGTAACAACTTCATGAACATTAATGCAATCACCTTTTAATTTTATTCTTTGAAGCTCATCTTCTAAAACAAGAGTGTCATTGTCATGTACGAAATGCTTCCTGAAATTTTTATAAGGTATTCTTTAAAAACATAAATTATATTGTTAGTTATTATGTGGCAAAACTACTCAAATTTAACAGACCTTGCGGGTTGAGGTATAATTTCTAATTGGTCTGAAAGTTCCTTTAAAATACTTGGTTTCAACTCTTGAAGCTTAAATAATGTTCCAATGACGATACAATCAGTATTTTTTTCGCGCAAATCACATAACTTTAATACCTTATATTTGTTTGACCATTTCTTTTTTGTTATAGGAGTTAATATATTTCTGAACGTGTTTAACCGGGCAGAGTATATATGAGCATATTGTTTAGAAAAGTCTCGGGATACTTCATAAAATCGCTTCGAACAATCTGTGTATTCGGTGACATGTCTGTCGATCTCTGCAGGCTGGAACTCTGTCTCTTTGTTATTACCCTCTTGATTTTCTTGTACTTTAAACAACATAATTAAATATCTGTAGTTACAGCTTTACAGATTAAAATAAATGTAACTTATTATAAGACTCAATACTAATTTTTGTTTTGAATTAAAAATTTGACAAAACTTTTGGCGCCTGGCAGAATTTGACGTTGACAAAAAGTTTGACAGTTGTATTCTTTTAATGCAGTGTAAACAGCTAACAGCACAGGACAGTTTGTGATCAGATGTGTCAACTTGTGAGTTGTGAGTCACAACTTGTGACTCATAAGTCATAACTCATAAGCACGGCTATGTGGCTCACTACTCATCAGTTACTCATAACTTATACCACGCATACTGTTTGGTTCGGCCCAATCTAAGCTTTTTACTAAAACGGGCATTTGTAAACGCACTACCTTAGAGCAAAATTTATAAAAAAAAATATAACCTTTTAAAAGTTTCAAAGGCCCGCCTCAATCCTCAGACCTCAAGCAAATTTGAATTAAATAAAATAAGAATATAACTAAATTTAACCTTGAAAATGGCGGGAGTCCAAAAAGTATATCTGAATTGTTTAAATTTGAATATAAAAAACGCTCTCATCGTTGGTATTATTATAGCGAAAAATAGCCCCAGGCCAATAGGATCAAAAAAGAAAAATGGGGAGACGAGAGGAGTTATGTCTTTCACGCTAAGAGATTCTGATATTGATGTAATAAATGCGGACGTTTGGGGTTCGGAGTATTTTGTACTTACATTCTATGAAAGATTTCTCGTCGGTGACGTAGGTAATCGGTCTTAAATATTATTTAGAGTACCTATGTAACGTATTATATGATTGTGCCTACCTTAATGTCTGGACATTATATTTTCATCCAGTGGAAATAACTTCACCCAAAATATGCATAAAGGGTGGAGAAAATGAGAACTACAGACCACAGGTAGGTTTACCCTAAAAAAAATAGTATTAGTTGTCGAGACTTTATACGCCAGTCCTCAGCAAAGAATTTTAATATGGATCATTGGAAGGTAATAATAAAAATAGATATAAAATAAAGAGGCTTAAATAAGTAAACAGTAAGCTCGCACTAAGAACTGTTTTTCAGGTCTCCTCTCCTTTTTATCTATCTCTGAACGAAGGTATGTCTGACGTCAGTATTTTCGGTGGTGATGCCTTCAGCACGTACTTACCTCTGTTGCACATACCAACAAAGCCGTGCGCTGGTTACTGTGGACTTTCTGAAGTGCTAAAGTTCTCAGGTAGATTATAGATTACTTTTATATTTAACTTCACTATTTTAAATGAGAACGAGTGCCTGCAACCTCGCTGATTTTGATTTAAAGGACTTGCGGATAGAACAGTTTTTTTTGGAAAAGGCTGGAATATTTTAACAGCTACTTATCACATTCTTGTAATAAGAAAAAAATCATGTTGTTCATATGATTTAATTAACGCTTCCTTCCAGAGCACACAAACAATATGTACGTTGATTTACTGGTCGTAGTTAAAAGTGTTAACCCCGCTAAAACGATTATAACAAAAACAGGTAACCATCATGTATCTTATAGTAGCAATCACAGACATGTAAGGAAATGTTTCTAAGAAAAAAAAAATAAAAGTTAAGTAGGTTACCATAAAATGCCTCTAGAGTCTAGGTACGGCTATTAGCCGTTACCCATAACCTAAATTTCCCCCTATTTTTAGGAACAAGTATGTCGGTTAGAGCTGTCGAAATTATAGACAGCACGACACCAGCTTGCCTTACTTTAGACATATTTGATATTGATACTATACAGAGGTAAGAAAAGATTTTTTGGAAACCGTAATCCGACCAAAAACGTTCTGTAAAAAACAGGCCAAGTCTCGATTAAATGAAATCTAGACAAAGGCGTGCCAAGTCAAAGGGTCCTTACTGCCATTTAGTTTATTATCATAGTTAATGTTATCTATGACTGGCCATTGACCAAACCTTTTCCTCGCCTTCGCCTTTGTCCTGATTTCATTACTTTTGAGAGATAAACAAGCAGCTCAATCGAGACTTGGCCTGTTTTTTTCACAGAATATTTTTGGCGGGATTTCACTTCTTTTTGTAGAAAGGTTATTTTTGGCACAGTTTTTATTAATACGCATTTTCTTTTTAATGATAAGGATCCATTATTTAAAGGGATCCGCTGCCTTCCTATCTCAAGATGTACAAAACAAAAAAATCACAACAGTCGTCAAAATAAATTGCCACTTTTAAATTTAAAATAAAAGTATAAAAAGAAAACCTTTTCCAAATCGTCCCCCAACTGGCAGAATACCAAGCAAACTAATAGCATTTCCCCGTTGGATGGCAATTGCTATCCATATATTTCGTATATTTTACTTTGTAATGTTTAGTCGATGATTAAATTTATTATAATTGTAATTTTAAATTCCAAACAAAATAATTGATTCTCTTAGTTTTTATAGTTCTCTGTACCGAAATTTACTGAGTTCATAGAAACGAATGGTTCTATTTTGATTGGTTTGCAACGTGCTCGACTTGGCGAAGCCACTGCCGTGCCATCAGATTAATTTTTAGCCACCATAGTCGTCATTTTGTTATTAAGATAAACTTAAACATTTGAAATTTCTCTTGTCAATCTATAATTTTATCAGCTCTTCGGGAAGTGGAAACCTTTGGCCGCTAATCATGTCGCAAAAGGGGATCGCACATTTTGGTCGGCAACTGGCAACTACACGACATATTATATGCGCCGCATAAAGAGTCAAAGCTAATTTAAGTGTGCACGTCCAATGCTAACAAATGTGCAATCACCCTAATTCAGCCATGTGCAGACGTTTTGTAGAAGAAATAATAAAACGTCACATTTTGGTTTTTCGTCTTTTTTAATACATATTTTCGTAATATTATATACTTTTGACCAATGTAAAAAAAAGTTGTTCTATATTCGAATTTTTCTATTTTCCTGTTATACCTAGTTATAACACCCATATTTTATGACATCAATTAAAAAATGCATTTTTTTGTCATTTCTATAAAGAGCAGACGAGTGGCGTCCGCTAGAGAGCGTGTTATTCATCGCGGACGCTCGAGTTTCGTGGCGCGGGCGTGGCGTTCGAGCACAAGTCTGCTCCAAGACTATCATCACACACCAACCACATACACCGGAGGCAGAAATCCTGAGAGTCCATGTTGCCAACAAGGCTACCACAAGTATGACTCCAATAACCTTTAAACGCTTTTTTTTAAGTTAATAAATGAACAATGTAGCTTTTAGGCCCACAATAATTATAATAAGCGCTTAAAACTTAAGAGCACGATTAAAAATGTTGAGATGCTGATTTCATTCATAAAGAGATTTTTATGAATGAAATCATCATTTTAATTTTTTGATCATGCTCTTAGTTTTAAGCGCTGACTATAATAACGGGTCTTAACGTTTTGTCGCGGTCGGTAGAATAATGGCTTTTGTTCGTGTATTTTTTTTTATAAGATAAGGGGGTCAACGAGCAAACGGGTTGGAGATGAAAAGCAACTACCGCCGCCCAAGGACACAAGCAACATCAGAAGTGTTGCAGGTACCTTGCCGGCCTTTCGTCGGTTTAATGTGTGCATGCGCAGCTTCGTTTATTGTTATGATGGTGTGATATAATAAAAGAAATACATTATAGCTGATTATACTAGGAACCGGTGAGGTCGCTACATGGGCGATGTGGGCAGGAGAACGTGCGAACGCCGCATCCGTGACGCAGATCCGCGAGCGGCTAGCGTCGGGAACGCCGTTCTGCGCCGCGCTGCACGCCGTCCTCACACATATAGACCTAGATGAGCTCACTACAATGTCGTGAGTAGCCATTACACTGTAGTGAATAGATTCTGAGTCTTCAGTAGTCATTACCTACACTGTCGAGAGTATAGTTATATCACACTGGGAGTAGAAGAGAAAATATTACATTATAATGATTTAAAAATAGGAACTATGAAGAGCTGCGTGTAAGATTTGCAGACCACACAGGAGAGCTAAGCGCCCGTCTTCCTGTCAATTTACTCCAGGAAGTCTTTGGATACTCTGTAAGCGCGATAACTTACTTTCCTTTTTTTATTTCTAGCTAGGTGTTTTGATTCTTAAAAATTCTAATAATAATAATTATATAAATAGAAGATCTTAAGTCGGAATAGTTTTGAATATTTGCTCATTTTAGGTTGATCAACTAAAGAATATGACGTCGGACGAGCGTCTGGCGATACGTTGGCGGCTGCTGCTAGAACAGTGCAGCGCCAAGTTGGCAGTGGTGTCTTCGCACCTTACTGTACTCACCCTGAGACGAGCCACTTCTGATCTGAGCTGATCCTATACCATTGTACTAGACTAGTTTTTCATTGTTTTTTGTAAATTTTAAGATGTTTGTTACCTAAGTCTCTTGCACTTGATTGTAGCTTGTACTGAGCAAGCAAATGAAGTCAAAAGGAAAAATATTTTATTATAAGTAAATAAATAAATTTTAGAATATCGTTATTTTTGTTGCATGATTTTAAGGGTTTCGTACCCATAGGGAAAAATTAACACTTCAATGTCTATCTTCAGTTAAGAATCGCATAATTTGAACTAACGAGTTTAATTTGCACTTGGCCGGTTTTTTTTCTGAAACCCTAAGGGCTATTCGTCTGCGACGCGGTTAACGTCGTTGCTCGTTATCCGCGTCGTCAAGTATCCAACAAAGTATTGATCAAACGTTCAGTTTCTATTTGGTAATAACATAAGAACTAGTGCTTCAAGGTATTAAATAAAACATGGATAAACAAGACAAAGAGAAAACTGAAATAACCTATGAATATACCAGGAAGAGAAAACATTTCGGCAGACAAACTTTGTTCACCGATCGCGAAGGTGAAATGATGGTGTCAATACCCAGTAACCCGGCACTATACGGTAACTATATCCTGAGGAATCCCATCAACGTGGCCATACAGAATACTGGGACCATGTCAGAACATTGGGTTAACTCTGAGAGGTAAATACATTAACCTGATTCAGATGGTTTAAAAGAAATCAGCTTCCCAGACGTACTGATCTGTAAATTACAGAAAAAGGAACGTCGTGTGAACGTCATTCCACGACGCGCCTTATTGTTAATAGAAAATCTTTCGAAATTACCTATACCTATCGATTAAAAATAGTGTAAATGACAGGGAGTCCTGACTGAATGCCACCCTAGGTAGCCTAGCTTCATTCCTCCGAAATAGCTACTATATTCGAATCGGAATAGGAATTAAACATTGCAAGAAAGCTGTATGTGAAATACCATCTGGATCATAGTATCCATTCATTTTTTTATAGAGTCGAGTACACAACATCAGGTATTAACCATGTTGAAGGTGGGTGGCCGAAAGACATAAACATGAACGATGCAGAAGCCACACAGAGGTACAGGAGAAAAATAGAAAAAGATGACGCTTATATTCATGCTGTCATGAATTTAGGGCACGTAAGTTACTTATTGTAGGTATTTGTTACAAGCAAAGAATGTTAGGCAAATTTTGACTTGATAAAAAACACCTCACTGCCCACAGAGTATGGAGCACAATATCCTACAGAACAACGCTGTAGACGTATACCAGACGTACTATTCGGAGTTGCCATCGATTCCACCAGTGGAGAAGAGCGCTTGTCACACTGTCAACGTATATAGAGAGCCAGGAGGGAACAGGCGGCCTGTGCGCTCTCTGTCGTGGCAGGCTGAGGGAGCCAGGCTAGCCACGGCACACGCTGACGTCAACTACATGAGGACTTCCAGGGGATTGCAGTTCTCGTATATATGGGATATCGGTAAGTTAACATACTTCGAGTGTACCATCAGTGGATTCATAGGCAGATGACGGACGTACGTAATTACTTACTGCAGTTGGCTTAAGTGACCGCTGGAGACGCTAGATACCGAGTATGTACATTTTTGTAAGGCGGATGTTAGTCTTACAAAATGTAATGTAGTCGGTATCTAGTAACAACAAATATTAGTCGTCGTATCGTATCGTACTTCAAACTCATGAGTTATATTCTCGTTTCAAATTTCTATCCCACTAATCCTTTATTGCGCATACGTTAGTTGTCAAAAACGCAACGTTAAGCGTCAAATCCAACGTCAAAATACATACAATTTCTGTGACTTTCACATGAAATGACATGAATTTGACATACTCAATAGAAAATTTGAAACGAATACAACTTTTAGCCATGTTCGGTAGCATTCTTGCATGGGTGCATGTGCGCGCAAAAAAACGCATGCACTGTCATGACAACGTCACAAAAAATTGTAGTAGGTATGCGCCGTGTTAAATTTAACAGCGCATGCGTCAAAAACGCTACCGAACCCGGCCATTGTAGAGCTACTGAAATTCGGATAATGACTGGCCGCAGACTAACATTGAGTTTTTAATGTATTCTCAATCATCGTCTTTTTTGCAGAGAACGCCAACGCTCCCGAACTAGTGATCAAGCCACCGGAACCGCTGCTGGACTTGCAGTACAACCCGCGTGACCAACACATACTTGTCGGTGGTTTCATGAATGGACAGGTTAATACTATTTCATATGCATTTTTCCTCTTATCTATATAATAATACGCGAGCTGAATTTGTATCACTTTTTACGAAAGACACGTAGATCTAAAAGTATTAAGTTTCTCCCAGTTATAGTTGACATGGGGGAGGAGCGTGGAATACTAATATAAAAATATGCCTAAATCTCTACGCACACTACAATATTTTGACATGACACGTTAATCATACACGAAATACTCTTTTGTTTACGGTTGAAGTCTGTGAATTTTTTAAATAAAATTTAATGGTCTGGTAACCGAGACCTTTATGCCAAATTGAAGATTGTGATTAAGTTGAGAAATATATTTTATGCGGTTAATGTTGTAATAATTTAACTTTAAGGCTTAGTAAATGTAGGCTTTAATGCACTCAGCATTCATAAAAAAGGTCCGGTCCTAAAATGCCTCGCTTTTTTTATTAATATATAGTATTTATTGAGTAGTATGTAGGGTGCGCACGGTGGCAAAAAGAAGAAGCCGGCGACAGGTGCAGCGGCAAACAAACCGACACCTTTGATATTGTTTGTTCACTTTTCGTAATAGCAAGCGGCTATTAGACGTTTCAACGTTTTTCAACAGTTTTGGCCGCCGTTATTTAACACGCACCCAGCAAATAACGTTAACACATAATTGATTTATCGATACATATGTCGAGTAAATGGTCGATATACATTGAGTCAGTAACTGACGACAGTGCTGGCGTCTATACTGACTTATATTTACACGCAGTCATCTGTATTGTATCTTGAAATCAACCTACACGAATCAACCTACAGTAGGGCAAAGTCAGCACTGACTCGGCTGTCAACTGACGTTAGTTACTGACTCAATGTAAATCATCCATAACTTGGGCGTTTCTGGTTATAAGATGATGAGTTAAAGGCATGTACGAGTACATGGGCTAGCTGGGTAAGTTTAACCTCTAATAAGTTTGTTTAAATGTTAAGCACAACATCAAGAAATATATATAGAAAGTTTATCATTCCTTAACTTCTACCGAGGAATTATTCTCTGAACTTATATTTTCATCAGTAAAAAAGTAACGTGGACATCGATTTTCTGAAAAAAGATGGATAAACTACAAAACCATTCAGATTAACGATTTTTTATACAATATAATATATAAGTAACACTATAATCCCTACAAATTAATTCTTATTTCTTGTTTTTATTAATTGTATAATAATTATTTTCTGTTAGCGGGGGGAGAAGTTCGAAGCTCCGAATTTATGGTCAAGGCCGTTGGCACATGTGGCCTCTTAATAACGGCTGTACACACTCGCCAAAAGCTCTCGGGCAAGACTCTTATACGAAGTTGACCGGCGAGATAAGGCGAGTGCACCCATATTGTACACTCGGTCTCGGGCGGCCTCGCAATTTCTCTGTGAGAGTGTACAACCGCCATAAAAGCGTTTTAAGGTGACTTTCCCTAGGTAGGGTGGTGGGACAGTCGCAAAAGCGGAGAACCGGTCGGAGTGTGCCCGCCGCACGTCGCACACAGGGACCTCGTACGTAACGTCCTCTTCATCAACTCCAAGGCCGGTGCAGAGTTCTTCTCGTCCTCACCAGATGGCGTTGTTAAATGGTATTAGTTTTATTTTAATAAAAAATATGTCCTCATGTTAAAAGTCTTCGACTCAACACGACTCTTATTCTTAAGAGGTTTGTGTACCAAACGGTTTTCATACGACGGGCGATAACGTTTTCCACTCTCTAAACCCTCATCTAGAGTAATGATTTTGTATTGTTGTGGAAATGAGCTAGGCTTATGTTTTTGTTTTATAATTAAATATTATGATTTTTAGTGATTTCATATAGGGTTCTTGAGAAAGTGATTGATGATGCGAGTAAAAAAGTTGATAGGAAATTCTAAATACTAACGGACCCAATTCAATAGCCGCTCTGTACATATATATTTAACACCATTATTTAGGTACACAAAAATTTGTTACAATTACATGTTCCAGTGAATCAGAATACGAACCTTAAACATTCTCAAAACTAACTCAATAATGAATTATCTAAATCATCTGTTCCACAGTTATTTAGATAATTCATGGAGTTCAGTATACACACACAATATAAAGTTTCTCATAAATTCCACTTAAATGTTAGAGAAAGCGACAGCGAAAGAGCATTTTTATGACAATGTGGTAAATGTTAAGTTACCCAAACTATGGCAGAACTTCCTCATTATATAAAAACGGACCTCCAGACGGATCCTCAGCAACCCTAATTTCATACAAAACAAAGGTGTTCCAATATTTTTAAATCTACAATAAATAGGAAAAAATAAAAACAGAAGCCTAGTCTTCTTACGTATTTCTACAACATAATCATTACTCTAGGGCCAGACCAGTAGGAATGAACAGCATCTCAAATTTTTTTAACTATAATTACGGAATTATAGTTAAAAAAAAAAATTGAGATGCTCTTTTCATTCTTAATGGTCTCTTTATGAATGAAAAGAGAAGATGCTGATCTGATCATACGGGTCTTAGTGAAGGTTCCGAGGGTGGAACCGTTATGGTCACAAACCTCTTGACAATTTTATAATATCCTACTACTATTATAAAGGCGAAAGTTTGTAAGTATGGATGTATGGATGTATGGATGTATGGATGTATGGA